>OMLF01057012.1:48438-70589 GCA_900302615.1 Holocentrus rufus | reverse complement strand
TGGCTTGCAGTGTTACTTGCCTCAGCCGAAGGTACAAAACTCTTGGGTTTGAATCCCAGGGTGACAGAGTCCTGCTTCAGAGAACTATGTCAAATTATTTTGCAGAATTTTTGACTCCTTAAAGCCATGTGTAAATTGATTAACTGGTGAATACAGGTTAAATACCGTTCACAGGAATTTGTTAATTTTAGATCCTTGATATCAAAGCTTAATAATAGCAGTTCATACACCATGTATTTTCTCTACCTAAATAAGGAACATTCAACTGTTGAAAAGGAATCCCTTCACTACAAACCTTGTCACCATTCTGTGACATTCATTTACTTACCCTTCACTGCAAGAATGCAGTTGTAAATTTGGAGCCGGTTCCAGTTCAGCTTTTGATACCCAGTCCTAGTGAGGAATAACATTGGAGGATACTGGGTTTGCTTTAAGATTTTCTGTGAGGACAAAACAGTTCTGAAAAATTCTGAAACAGAGCTTCATATTAAGCTTTTTCAAAGGGATAGTAAACTAAACTTTATGTTATATACTCTTATTCCACTATTATAACTATATTATAGTTGGAAACAAAGAAACAGCAAGAATCTGAAGTCATTTCTAAGTCAAATGATCCGCTTTGTTAGTGAGGAATGAAAAAGCTACTTTCATACGTAAGGGTGGGGGCGATCCAATCAGAACACCACCTCAGTTTTTATTTCTCCCGCCTGTTTGTTTGACTCTTAATCTGCAGCTGTTCTCCATGTGGCTCATCAAACGATTGCGAGGAACAGGAACTGATAGCTCAGCAGCACAGCAGCTGATTTTGTGCAGTTTATGGATATAAATCCACCATTTTACCCAGGATTATTTTACCAAGGTAACATTCTTTCAGAAGAGGCAAGAGTGAGCTCCATCTTTCATTCTGAAAGACGGAGCTGTGCCTCTTTAACTAGACATGGACTTATTCACATCAACTGTACTACTCCAAGCCTCCAGAGTGTAAGTTTTTTTAAAAAGCAAGTGAGCTTCACAACAATGTTAGCTGTGAAACATTGGCTAACATGTTGTTAGCAGTATGTTAGCCATAGCATATTGGACTCTCACATGTTGCACTCTTCATATCTTGGTGGATTATGAAGATAGAATTCAACAACAATACTAAATAAGAAAATCCTATCTTTAACTGGGTTTAACATCTTTTAATCATCCTGAGCAACATCATTAAAAATGAGCTTGACTTTTGTCATTGGATTCATTTAGTGTTTTCCATTTCATTATCTTGGCATCTGTATTTGCTTGCTATCTATCCATATATTATGCTTTCATTTTATTTTATTTCCATGCTAACTGTAACTGTAACTTTCCATATCATGTTTCACCGAGAAAATGTATTGTAAATATTCATTGCTACTGCTTATTATATGACAAGCTTAAATTCAGCTTTAGTTAAAAAAAAGATGAGATCCTGCTGCTAAACAAAACAGCACCATTTACATTTAGCAATTAAGGTATTTTGCCAGTACTCATATGCAGCAACACAGTACAATAACTGATTAAACTTGAATGCCTAGGTCACTTTCAGTAAAGGATAATACGTTTATATATATTTTATTTTTTTAAGTTTGTGCCAGCTGTCAAGATTGTGCCTCTCCTTCACATTATTCCTAGTTTGTCTGCATGGTCAGCACAGTTGGAGGCATCAGGACTAATTTTCTTCCCTTAGTGGAAGCCATTTATGGTTTGAAACTTTTAGAAACTACAGCGCATTTCTTTTACTTTTAAGTTCATGCTCCTAGCCATAAGACATGAGATTTTCAATGTCCGATTTGCCTGATTTGGCTGTCCTCATTCACTGATTTGTACATACTCTTAATGTACAACAACACACCATATCCACACATTAAGATAACATTTTATTAAGTTATATGTTCAGTTTCAGAGCACCAAAAGACAACAAGTTAAATAATTAATAAATATATAAATAAACAAGTTATTTAGAGCTTTTCAGGAGATTACATTGAATAAATTATCATTATTAGACTGAGAACTTTTACAAATATATCACAGCAGTTCAGTGTAGAGCAATAACATAGATACTGTAGATACAAATAATAATTTAAAGCAGTGTTCAGAAACCCAACATCACTTAAAAAAAGAGGACATCCGCAGTGGTGCACTGCAAATAGTATCCAGTTCAGTCACTTTATCTAGTACTGAGTTTTGATTGACGTGAAGTCTTGTGAGTCACTTCAAAACTGTTAGCCTTATCAGATAAAATGACTTATGTTGGACATCATTTGCAGTGCACAACAGCTGTCTTAGACTAGCATGAGTGTTGCAACTACTGACTACTACTGCAGGCTGTCTCTGCTGCAGTCTCTCCTGAGGTCCATGGTGCAGCTGTTGGTTGTTAGCTGGTCTTGGGTCGCGTAGTGCAATGAAGCTCAGCTAGAGATTTCATTTTCTCCAGAAAATCACGCAAAGGCAGTTGAGGTGAACTCTCACAAGCACAGGCAGTGGAGTTTGTCACTCCCTACAGGGAGAAGAAGAGACGTATTATTAAATTGTGACCTTTTGGTTACACTGTTTTTTTAATAATTAACTTTACTTTTTGGCAGAAAAGTGTGGAGAAATACTTACAGGGCTGTTTTGCTTTCGTTCCTTAATCATGTAGTCCAAGTATTTCGCAACTTGTGTAATTTGGTGGAGATGCTGTGGAGATGCGCTGTTGCACTTTGATTTGTTCAGTTCCTGCTTAAAGCATTCCAGTCCATCGGTAATGCACTCTACCTGTGACAGAAAGAGAGAGAGGTTTATCTTCCTAGCACTACTTTGACTGAAGCAAAGTTTGTGGTTGTGGCTGCATACTGAGAAGTCAGTGAGTAGAGGCTGTCACTGCAGTGTGAACAAGTGACACCTGCTTGTTTCCTGTACTAGAGGTCCTTTAAATGTGGTTTTAAAAAACTGAACTAATGCCCGAAGCTGCATTTTTGTCCCCTTAGGCCCAGAAAGAGTGTTTTACATGGCAGAGTTGAGTGCCCAGCATCATTTTTTTTTTTACATTTTAACCTTGATTATTTCTTTTTCTTTCTACTTTTCAGCAAGTTGGGAATTTCACTTGCCTTTTGCCTTAATGCCATTAGGTGTTATTTACTTGAACATCCTTCCCTACAATCCAGAGCTTCTGCTGTGCAATAGTCAGTCTACTTTGAGTTAAGAGAATATCCTTACCGTCACATTTGTTGGAGTGTAGAATGTTGGATTCCCCTGCTGTTGGATGGAAGAAGACAAGAGACAATATTAATGACTTGTAGTGCTAAGTGAATCAGTAATGTGAAGCAAAAATAAACAAACAAACAAATAAACTTGCCAGAAATTACTTACACATGAGGTTGAGTTCCAGAGTTGGTTAATGCTTACTTTAATGGGATTTATGGGTACAGGATGCATATTAAGACAAGCTGAGAGAGTAAAAATCCCAACGGCAATCCTGAAAATGTAATTCATGTTCAGCTTGAAGGCTCGTCGCTGTGTTCAGCAAGTTTTCTAAGTCGTGGAGATGTTGTGTTGGTTTGTCTGCTCTCTGTGTGAGGTTGCATTTATACAGCTCTGGGGTGGAAAAGGTGGGCTGAATCAGTTTAGATATCACCTAATGCGTACAGCATTGTTTTTCCTTTAGATGACTTTTTTTTTGTGTGGTAAAATCCCTCAGGTGGCCTGTTGCGCAGCAGTGTTCAACTTTCACACATCAGCCTCCTGTGAAACTAGGTTGGCTTTCCCTACTTTTGTGGTGCAGAGTTTTTTTTCTTTTGCAAACCTGCACTTTTGTAAGACATTTTTTCTGCGTACATTAAACTACAGTGATACAAATACAGTCTACACTCTCTTTGCTTTTACTCTTCAAAATCAAGTAAGACAGAGATATCATAAGAAAGATTATTGGAAAAATGTCTAGGTAGTGCAACATCCAGGGAGGGACTGAATGCTGTACTTGCCCTCTTGGAATTGTGTGAACAGAGGCAACATGTTTTTATGAATTCCACAGCATTCATTTATTTTGCCATACGTGCACGAATTTGTATTTTTATTTATCGATTTATTTATTTACCAGTCTAGATTTCACATCCTGGTGTGATTAGCTGATAGTAGTTGCATTGAAAACATAAGTGTAACTGTGGCAATAGCTGCACCATGAAAGAGAAACTGTTGTCAGTTCTTTGAATGAGTACTT
The DNA here is from genome assembly GCA_900302615.1 of Holocentrus rufus. Taxonomy (NCBI): domain Eukaryota; kingdom Metazoa; phylum Chordata; class Actinopteri; order Holocentriformes; family Holocentridae; genus Holocentrus; species Holocentrus rufus. The sequence continues at coordinate 66,376 of OMLF01057012.1, read as the reverse complement.
GTTGACTTAATGAGTGTATTCATATGTACACTTTTGTGACTCCTATGGGGGGCAGCATTATTGCAAGCATTTCATTGTTGTGTTAAAAAATTAGATGGTGACCGATTTAGTGGCCATACTCTCAAACGAGAATCTAACTCCACTGCAGGAGTTGCTGCTTATCTGAAGAAAATATGCCTATCACCATACAGGGCAGATTTAATTACCTCTGTGGAATCTCGCAAGCATGTTAATATCACCACACACTATTAGTAACTGGTAGTTGCAGATTGCCATGGTTTAACCCCAAACAAAGGCACATCTCAGAATTCTGACAACTATTGTGAAAGATAGGCTAAAGCTGAGCCTTTTTCAAATAATTATTAACCACAATCACACAGATTAAACAAAGCATTTTACTTAATCATGTAAGTAATTAAATGGTAGTCTTTTGCCAAATTGCACTAGGCCACTTGTACTAACTACTGCTACTACTATTAATGATAATGATAAAAAATAAAAGCTACTCTTAAGGCTTCATTTGACAACAGACAACAGTTTTCTGCCTGAATTCAAAAGCAGTCAGAGTTGGGCCAAGTCTCAGGATCTCTAAAAGTAGCACAAAAACTATACAGGGAACAGTTGGCAGACCAGCAGCAGATGACCTGAGATGTCTTGAAGCTTCATATTGTAAAAAAGGAAGTCAAACAGTCAATTGTATGACACGAATGATACACTGGAAACCTAGGTAGAAATCTGAGAATAGGTGCAATGTGTTTTCAGCAAAATTCTGAATGAGCCATAGCTGCTTAAGACATGGGACTCGTTCGCAGAAATATCTTGTTTACAATTCTGAAAACGTTCTGAAACAGCTCCATTTTAAACTTGTATAAGACATGGTTAAAGACGGTTTTCTGTAAATAACAGAAGCTAAGCAATCTTTTTTCTCTGAGGGAGGGGGGACACCTTGAGCATTGTGCCAGTTTATGGGCTAGATCAGTATGAACTGAGTGGGTTGATCTGTAAAGGTGTACTCTCATAGGAACATCTTAATTTTTCCTATTAATCACTCAGGATTTTTCCCTTAATGACAGCATGGTGAAATCCCTCCGAGTGTCCCAACTCTTACTGATAGTGATTATCTGTGAAAATCTGATGGCTATCGTTGATGTCATTGCAGTGTTACTCAACAAATAAAAATGGGTGTGATATTTGTCATTTGATTGTGATTTAATTTTGTAAACATTTCTTTTCATTGTCATGGCATCGATAGTTGTTTTTCACGTGTCCATATTTTGGTTGTCTTATGATACTACTACTAATAATAATACTAAGAGTAAGAATAAGTAAGGCAGTTACTTTATATAACAATAATGCTGCTAGATTTGCTTTTCCCCATGCAAATGTAAAAACACGAGGGCACAAAGTTCAGATTAGATTCATTTAGTTGGAAATTTGTTTTGTGTTTGTGCACAAAAAAGTGCACCAGCAATATAAAGCTAGATTACTCTTCTCATGTCTGCTGAGACGTTTTACTGTGGAAGGCTTCAAGATTTGTCAGTTCGATGTGTATGGACAAAATTTGTAGTCTGTATGCAACAAAGCTACTGAGTAGGTTTTTTCCACATCACATCTGTCAAACATCTTATTCTCACACTGTAATTTATCATGTGTGTAATTAATATTGACTCCTGCAGTTTTTATCGTATGAAAACCTTAATGTCATCTTCTGTCAGTTTAGAAAAGATAATGTTACTGAGCAAGACAGAACAATTTCGACTACATTTACAGTTTAAAATTTGGGTATTTGGCCAGCATTCACAACCACAGTAGGACAGTGCAACAGCAAATAAATTTGTTGCACAGTGCAGCTTCCTGCTGACGTCTATATATAGTCAGCATAGTTTTCCTCCTTCAGAAGAAACCATTTCCTGCCATTTATTGTTTTATAATTATTTAATTGAGCCCAGATTAAGAGTTACCACATCAACAGATGCATTATGGCATACTTTGCTTATTAGAACAAATGGACATAGTCCCATCAAAAAACATTGTCGCATCCATGTATTTTTATTTATAGCATTTTCCTTTGGAACAGCACTTAATTTATAGATTAAGATATTGTAGATGTAGATGTTGAAAAATCAAATCACATGCTGCATGCATTGCCAAATGATAAGGGAAATGGAAACTTTACATAGGCAGTTGTAAATAGACTATAACTCTAAATGACACCACTGTTCTTCTGTAAAGCCAACAACAAGTAAGGAGTGCAAAGTTAAAGTCAGGGCCCCAGACCATAGTTGCAAAAAATATTCCTGTGTCCCTATAGTGACGCATGGTAGAGAAATGCAAAGATAAGGAATAAGAGCTGTGGCGGAAGGTAGGGAAAGTTTTTTTCTTCTTTCTTGTTACATCATATTTACATCCTGTGGGTTGTAATGTTGCTCATGGTTCCCACACAACCCAGGAAGAATAGCTGTTGTTAACTAATGAGGATTCAAATTAAAAATAGATCAGCATGATTGGGTGCAAATAGAGAGAGATAAGTGTGTCACGGTCATAGTCAGGAGGAATGAATGAAGGTTGTCTCTTCACACCTTCAATCCTGTGGAAAGGGGATTCCCCTGCAGTAAAACGCTCATACACAAAAAACCCCAGACAATATAGAGTTAGTGCTGCTCATGACCTGCAGACATCACATTTAGTCACACTGGTTAGAGTCATCATGCATTCTCTTTTCCTCTGGCTTTTACTTTTGAGGCTCTCAGGAAGTTATTTTCTAAAAGTAATGTCACAGGATCTTTTCTTGAGTGACAAAGGTGGGGAAATTTCTATCCATTGAATTTGTTGCTACTGGGGGCATCCCTGCTGTTTCCTTCTTGCTGGGCGCTGCATGCCCACACTTGATATTGTCTTTTAGTATTAAAGCACAGGTTTGCTTATTTTTAACCCTAATTTGATTAGTCAGGACTGTTGTGTCTCATTTGCAGTGCTCTGGAAATTCAGCAAAATGTTTCCACTTATAAAGGGAGTGTTGTACCATGTTTTATTCTGCAGGGGGGTAAATTAAGCATTTTCACCCCTCAAATAAGCCTTTACAGTTATATATTTACACACACACACGCACAAACATCTGTATGTAGGTGGGTAAGTAGATAAATAGACAGATTTATAGTTTATTATCCTCCTTAGAGAATATTTGTTTCCACAGCCTGTACACACACAACACAATTGAGGAACAAAACAGCCACAAGGATCACATAACTTTGAGGATTCTCCCGTTTCCTACAAATCTAGTGTGCTAGTCAAATGCTGAATATGTGTTATTTTTGGAATATTTTAACTTATATGGTGGTGGACAAAAAAATCTATTTCCCTCCTATTTTGCATCTCAAAGCATCTTCAGCCTAATTTTCAGTACATTTGGCACAATGTTGACTTCCGGTCAACATTGTTGGTTGAATTGGTTGAATCATTTCCAGTCCACACGCTGTGACATCTCACTACCATAGGCAAGTTAGTAACAAATTACCTTGACATGCTAATTTTCATGTAGGAAAATTGTGCAGGGGGAAAGAGTCAAATGACTCTTCACACTTGATGAACAATGGTTCATCAAGGATCAATATGAGGCAAAAGTACAGGATTGAAAGTCTGTGCTCTTGGCTCAAGTTGCTCTTTTGGTTGAAAAAAATCCCTTTTTCTCATTGTCCCAGTACATCAATTAGGCTGTAATGTGCATAGCTCTTTTTGTGTGGAGACGTGGTGGGTTGAATAGTTGAGCCTCATGAAAGGGAAATCCTTTTGTGGCTGCTGAATAAGTGCACATTTACCTTCCCGTGACGCTTTGTGTGGGGGTGGTAACATTTGTATTACACTGATCAGAAAGAACATATCATGAAAAAGTAAATGTTTTCCCAGTCACCAGATCTTCTGATCAAAATGAATAAACAGTTAAATAATTGAAGAAAACAAACTAAGTAAACCAAATATTTGGTTTCTGATAGTACTGCTGTCAGTGTAGATGGTAGAAGTTTCTTAACCACAGACCACCACTGCTCCGTGTCACAGGCAAGCAGCAGCATTTCTTATTTGAGTCAGCTGTAACTCGTGTGGGTTGTGGGTTGGAATCCTAAATTTTATCTGTCCATATTTTTTTTTTTTGCTTTTTTTTTAATTCGTTGCAAGGTACCCACACACTTACGTCATTAAAGTTGGTCAGGGTGTACGCTGGTCTTTTATCCCAGTTTGGCAGTATCACCTCATGGAAAGGTGTGGAACAAAGGTATGGCATTTCAGTTAGTAAAGGGGAAATTTATTGAATGATTGAGCATAGAGCAGTTGTTGAGTGTTACACGTTTGCTGTCCTGGGCAACACAACTTACTCCATTACACTGTTACACAGAGTAGACAGAGTGCAGGAGTCTCAAACTGTGTGCTCTGAAGGTCAAGAGTCTGCAGGTCTTCATTCCATATCAGCAGCTGGAGGAACTAAATATTTAAATCAGCTGCTTAAATGCTTTACTGCTGTAAAAATCTGCAGACTCTCTACCCCCCATGGCGTGTGGTGTGAGACCCCTGCATTAACCCACGTTTTGCCTCGCTGGCAGGTGGGGCCTCACGATGGCTGTCTGTCCTTTTCAACACTTAACTCCAGTGCAGCATATCTTGAAATTCATTGGGTGGATTTTCATGAAATTTGATGAACACATCATGGCAATTTTGGTGACCTCTTGACCTTTCCTCTAGTGCCACCCTCAGGCCAAAACATCAGTTTTGCATACAATATGTCACAAAATGTAATCAGTGGATTGCCATATATGCTGGGTTCATCCATACTTCCCAAAGAAATATTCCTCTTAATTGTGATCGCTTTCCTCTAGCGCCACCCTAAGGCCAAACATTTGACTTGTAGACAACATATCTCTACATGTAATGGACAGGTTGTCAAGTAATTTAGGGATGTAATGAGTGCACTCTCATGGTTCCCAGGGAATTAATTCTGTCAATTTTGGTGTCACCTCCATCTTTCCTCTCGCACTATCATTAGGGCAGAATGTCAAATTTGCTATATCAGAATCTTTTGAGCCGATTGCCATGAAATTTGGTGAGGACATTCATGTTCCCCAGAGAATGAACCATGTCAACCTCTTGATCTTTCCTGTTGTGCCAACCTTAGACCATAATGTCTTGCACATGATTATCATATCACTAAAAGTAATTAGTGGATTGCCAAGTTAGTGAATTGAAGTGAATTCCATAGTTGGGGGGCAGAGTGGCTGAATGCTCTGCCCCCCATAGTAATGAGGCGAGCAGAGGGAACAGTGAGGCGGATCAATGAAGAGGATCTAAGGGTGCGGGTGGATATGGTGACATGGAGGAGGTGAACAAGGTACGGAGGGGCGCGGTGGTGGATGGCCTTGAAAGTTAGAAGTAAAATCTTCTACTGAATGCGGTATGAAATAGGGAGCCAGTGGAGCTGTTGCAGGATGGGTGTGACGTGGCAGATGGATGGAGTTCGGGTGATGAAACGCGCTGCTGAATTCTGTACAAGTTGAAGTTTGTGGAGGGTTTTCTGGGGGAGACCAAACAGAAGGGAGTTGCAGTAGTCAAGCCGAGAAGTGACTGGACTGTGGACCAGTATGGCAGTGGTACAAGGTGTGAGGGAGGGGCGTAGATGGTTGATGCTGCGGAGATGAAAATGGGCAGACCGGGTGATGTTGTTAATGTGAGAGGTGAAGGAGAGTGTGTTGTCAAGGATGACACCCAGACTATTGACCTGAGGGGAGGGACAGATGGGAGAGTTGTCAATAGATAGAGAGAAACTGTGAGATTTGGTTAAAGTGGATATAGTACCTACCAGCAGCATTTCTGTTTTATTGCTGTTTAATTTAAGGAAATTGGATGTGAACCAGGATTTAATCTCAAGAAGACAATCAGAAAGGGAGGATGGATGAAGGGTGGAGGTCGTTTTTGTTGAAATGTAGAGCTGGGTGTCATCCGCATAGCAGTGGAAGTGAATGTGGTGTTTCTGAAAGATGTGACCGAGGGGGAGTAGGTAGATGATAAATAATAGGGACCCCAGGACAGATCCCTGGGGCACACCTGCGGTAACTGGGAGAGAGTGTGAGGTGATTGACTTTAACTGAATAAACTGAGTGCGGTCACAGAGATACGATTTAAACCAGTCAAGGGGTGTATGTGTGATGCCGATGACGTCTGTCCAGGAGGATGATGTATGAGATAGTGTCAAAGGCCGCACTCAGGTCGAGCAGGATCAGAATGGATAGCAGACCAGAATCAGATGCCAGGAGGAGGTCATTGGTGATTTTTAGTAATGCAGTTTCAGTTGAATGGAGAGGGCGAAAACCAAGGATCTTAGAGAGGAATGGAGGGTTAGAAATAGGACGAAGATTATTAAGGTCATTTGGATCTGTACCACTTCTTGAGTATGGGAGTGACAGCTGCTGTTTTGAGAGATGAGGGGACAATTCCAGCGGTGAGAGAAGAGTGAATTATGTGTGTGATGAGAAGAGCCAAGGAGGAAACAGTGGACTTGATGAGAACAGTTGGAAGGGGGTCTAGCTGACAGGTTGATGACTTAGATTTTTTAGTTAGACAAGTAATTTCAGTTGGAGAGGGTAAAGTGAATACTGAGAGTGGAGTACATGTATGGACAGTGAATCCGGAGGTTGAGTGAGTTTTCTGAACAAGCCGAACAAAATCCTTGAGTCCCCTTCATAGGCATTGATTAAACCAGAGTAATATGATGATTTGGCTTGTATGATAGTCTTTGTAATGGGACATATTATTAAAGAATATTTCCTTGAGAATATTGAGTCCAGTTTTTCTGTACAGTTGTTCAAGTTGGCGGCCCATAGCTTTAAGCAGTCTGAGAGTGGGAGTGAACCAAGGTGACGATCGGGTGAAGTTAACAGATCTGGTTTTGAGAGGGGCCAAGGTATTTAAAAGGTTGTGAAGACTGTTGTTATAATGGGAAACAAGTTCATGTGGGGTGGAAAGATTTGCACTTGGGAGACCGTTGATACCAGCAGAGACAGTGTCCATTTCAATGTCCTTAATATTGCGAAAGGATATAATCCGTGATGGCTTGGATTTATTGAGAGGTGTGATGCTAAAAGATATCAACATATGGTCTGTAAATGGAGTTATATCTGCCTTGCAATGTAGTGGAACAATACCAGAACAACAGATGAGATCTAAAATATGTCCTTTGGTATGTGTTGGAAAATTAACAAATTGCTGCAGTCCAAAACTGTCCAGACAAGAAGTGAAGTCTTTGCTGAGGGAGTTGCTGACATTATCCATGTGGATATTAAAATCACCCAGTCGAATTAGGTTGGGAGGAGGACAAATGTGTCAGAAACACAGCAAAGTCATTTAAAAACTCCTTGTTAGGTTTGGGAGGGCGATATACCGTGGCAATGATCGTGGGGATAGGTCCCGTTAGCTGTGCGACCATTGCCTCAAATGACTGGGCAACAGGAGTGGACACTGGTGAGACCCTCCACTTCTCGCGATAGAACACCGCGAGACCCGCGAGACGAGCTCAGCAGCCGAGTACAGGATGGTTCCAGCCGTAGGTTGTTGGGGGGTTACCAGAAGAAACCAGATGTGCAGGGACCAGAGGTATGTCGTGCGAGCCATTGGTAAGAGTACAGGTAGCAGAACGGTGAAATGCAGGTGCCAGGTAGGCCAAATCCAGTGTCGAACACAGAGTGGTAACCAAACAGCCGAAAAAATTTCGGATGTCTTTCACTCAAGATCAGTTGTACAATCCGTGACTTGTAGTCCATGAGTCCATAAACCGAAAAAAAACAAGGTTAAAAGTTAAACATTAAAAACAAAAACATTTTAATGCCCAGTGAGCAGCGGCAGCCAACAGCGCCAGCGTGCACTCACAGGAAGGGAGTTCAGCGCATGAATTTTACAAATTGTCTGGATCGAAAGGAAGGTTACTCTTGATTTTGATTCGCCCATTATCTTTGCTCTTGTGCCATCCTTAGGTCAAAAGATCAAATTTGGTATCACAGAATCTATTGGGCACATTGCCATGAAATTAGTAAAGTACATTCATGCTACCCAGAGGACGAACACTGTCAACTTGTTGAACTCATGACCTTTCCTGTGCACTATCATCAGGCAAAAATGTGCAAGCCCCACTCTCCTGCTACTTGCACCCCTAGCAGCCCTCAGCGGCAGAGGGCCCGCTTAATTTTATTTATTTATTTTCCCCCAGCAAATGCTGAGAGCATGTGCTTGTTTTTCAGCACCATCCAACTTCTTATGTTGTTGGTCTGTATGTAATATTCCAATAATTTTATTAATAGCACAGTTGCTGCAATTTAAATAAAGGCATAATTATTTTGAGGACATATAAATTAATTCATTAGTTCAGTTACATTTGAGGTGTTAGGTTCTATCTCTCGGGTAAGACTACACGTTTGTTCTTGCTCTTGAGTGAGGTGATTGCTGCTCTAACCACTGTGGAAAAACCAATGGGAAAAACCCATTGTCTTACAAGTACAATATCACACCCAACAAGTTTGAAAACAACCATGAAACCATGAGGGATTCACCAAATAACAAAAAATGAGAAAAAAAAGAAAGAAAAAAAAACTCTTGTGGTCTCTTTATAAGCAGCCTTCTGCATTTTTTGGAAGGCTGAAATGTATAGACAACCACTGGAAATACTTATTCTAAGTTTCCATTTCTGTGAAAGTGACCCCAAGTGCAGACCACTGAACTACAATATATTCTCAGTGGCTTCAACCGTGGTGTTGAAGCCACTGAAAGTTTGTCGGTGGCCATATTGGCATTCCCAAGTGAAGATGCACAGTGTACCCTTGAAAAAGCATATTAAACTTAAGAGAGTGGGAAAACAATTCCTAAATGATAGTATCATCATTCATATTTATTCATATGACATTATTGTGGGCTTGTGTGTGTGGTTTTTCTCCCTGATAGTAAGAACAGTATTTTACCAAATGTCTCATTCATCTGTAAATAACCTAAACCAGATTAATTAACGTTTTTACTAATTGCTAACTTACTGAGCTGCTGCATTAAAAGATTTTAGATTGGTTGTCAAAACACTAGTTATCATCTGTCAGTGTTTATCATCTGACAAAGGTTGCAGATTGTCCGAATCTTTTGATAGCAACCTTTCCATGTAGCATTGTGTTTAGCAGCCATTGAGATCACTCATTCACCACTACGAACTAACACAAGCTACAAAAGACCAATTTATTTATAAGTGGTTTTACAAATACGTTTTCTTTTTGTTCTGTCTTCCCACTTGAGTCCTATAAGTACATTCAGCATAATCAAGATTGTGGTTGTAGCTGTAGAGGAGGTATTGTCCCCTGCAGTGCAGCAATATGTTTGATCAATGTACCATCATTTATATTAGCGTAGAAAACTTTTTATCTCTCATGGGGGACTTGACTTTGCATCATACATACAAATGTAACAGGCACATAACAGTAAAATTATGAAATAACTGGGATACTGACAGCTTCAGAAAGAGTACTTCATAAGAAGTACTCCAGGTGGCTTACTTTGATACTACTATTTACACTTGAGGATACAAGCATCAGTGTTAATACCCTTGATATGTGCAGTAAACCCATCAAATTAGCTGCAGGCAGGGTGGCCTCTGTCAGTGATTTTTGGCCCATAATGTCTTATCTATTTAGAATGTCGTCATTAATGGCTGATCTTAAATGTATTGCACACTACAATACATTTAGGGTACTCTCCCACTACCAATTCTACACCAGCCAGCAAGAGGAAGCTTACTGTCTTGAAGCACTTGAAGCACTGCGGTCTTTCCCTGCTGGAAAGACCACATGGGGTTTGTCATAACCATAAACACCTGTCTGACAGCTGTAGAACATCTGTTTTATCTTCGGCAGTGCTGTGACATCTCATAAACTGTTGCCTTGCCTTAACCCCCTTTGCCACTACACAGATGCACAGAGAGTAGTTTACAGACCTAATTACACATTCATGGTGTCACAGTTACTGGAGGTTACCGGAGCCATGACTGTGGTGTCTTGCTGATGCTCTTTCCCGGGTTTCAAAGTAGGGTTCAGGGTCCCCATTGTCTTTATCTTCTCCGCTGCCGCACCTGTCGGTCCTTCTTGTGATTAAAAGGTGTGGCTGGAGGTGTGGTTTAGCCAGGGTCACTGCAACAACCAGTCCATACATACAGTCCAATAATAAAACATCTAATCACACCAATACAATCAAGCACACCAACTGGTTAAAAGAATGAAAAGGTAAAACTCAGCAAATGAGGTAAACACGCCAGGACTCAATAATATGCAGAGTAAAACATTATATGGGGAAACATGCATCATGCAGTATTAAAATCTGACACTGTCACACGTTGTTGCCAAAGTTTGACAAACTTCTCTGCTTGTTGTGATGTTTTTCCCTGGAACCAAGTTTCGCAGGTTCGCAGTAAACAGAATGATGTATCCTGCTGCAGTCTAAGTGGCCAGGACGAGAAATTGGCTTACTGTGCCCTATGCCATGACAAAAATCAAAAAGTCAAAGACATGCCGTTTTTACTCCGATTTTAGATTTAGATAGATAGATTTTTGGCAGTTCTGCTTTATTGGATAGTAGAGAGTGGATCAAAGGGCGAACCCACGCCGCTCATATGTACGTGGTACGTGCGACACAGTGAATCACAAGGGCACCCTATACTTAGCTTTTGCTACTTACATTTTCTTTATTTTGTGGCATTTTCCATTTAGCTTCAATTTAAATCATTCTATTTACAGAGTACACATTTTGTAAGCTCTCCACAAGTAGTAGTCCAGTTGTGGAGAACTATCACTCGGTAACAACATGAGGAGAAACCTGCTTTTCATATATTTTTCCACTTTATTTGGTAAATTAACATAATCTAGTTTGAGCTTTGTCTTCTTTTTCTTTCAGAATCGCATGGAGTTGATCACATGTAACACTGTATCTAATATATAACACTAACTTTTACTCTGAGTACATTCTAAATGAGCCGCTTTTTCACCTAAACTTAAGTACATTTTTAGAGTGGTTATTTCACTTCTATGTAAATCTAAGTAAAATTTCAGCAAGGTAACAATGCTTCTGTTGGAGTACAGCATCCCAGTACTCTCTCCACCCCTAATTTCACCCCAGTTGAAGGATTATAGGGTCCAATATGGATATATTTCCTGACCTCTTGGGACAATGAAACCCTTTGAAAATTCATCATATAATGTTAACAAATGCATCAAGATCATGCTAGTTCCTGAGAAGTGTGAATTTTGTAGATGCAAGGTTTTGGCTGTGTGTATGGTTTGGTTGGGAGAAATTATTTGAGTTTTGATTTAGGGGTACAATTTATTCAGTGAAGGTAGAATGATGTTAATTGTTTTGCACGTTCCTGACATTCCGCATTCTCTTCATTTGCAATAGCAAAGTTTTTTTTGTTGTTCTTGTATGTGGTATTAGAGTACTTCGGAGCAAAGGTTTGATTTTCACAAACATCTTAGTGCACAGGTGTGAAATACGTCTTGATAATCTTGTTTTGCTGGTGATGCTGAAATCCCCTTCGTCATCAGGGAAGTCCAGGGTGCTGCTGACGCCACTGAGGACAGCTGATGAAAGCATAGCTGCACCTGTTCATGTGAGAGTTGTCAGTGGTATTTGGATTATTTCTTTGCGATACATTCGTGTTTTGAAGTGTTGCCTTGTGGTAACTATCTAACCGCAGTATTGAACCACAACAGCACCTATTGTTGGCCCACCTGTAGCACATGCAACAGCATGCTGAGGTGAATGTGGACGGAGGATGCTTATTCTACAGCTTACTCCAAGGCTGAGTTCACACTAAAGCTGAATATTCCAATTACATATTTTTTCTCTCATATTACACAGATGCGATATTTCTTCATCAGTTTGAACAGCAACTTGGCATTGCTTTTCCAATTCGAATATGGAACACATGGACATTTAAATCAGATCCCAAAGAATGCAGCTTACTTTGTTTTTTGTTTTTTGTTTTTCAAATCTCAATCTGTTTAACTGGTTTGATTGAGCAGGGTTAGCATGGAGAGCAACAAGACAAAAATGTAAAGAATCAAGATAACCGACTTGATTGGTATTTTTGGGAGATGACTCAATTCAGTCAAAAATTGAAGGCATGTGCTATAATTGAAATGTGTAGGAAACAAGTAGGTATAGGCACAAAACTGAATGTGATGTATTGGTATTGTTCATGGGTGTGTTTGTTTTTAACACTGTCAGTTCATATTGGTATCTTCAGTGTGTTACGTCTTTGGATAGATATATGAGTCGTCATCTTGAAAATTCAGAAATGATTTGTAATTTGGAATTTAGCATGAAGATGTTTTGTGAACATAGCCTCAATCATACCACTTGTGTAAACTTTTTTTTTTTTTTCATTTTTCGATGTGGCACTGATTCTGTGTCGTGATTATTTCTTCAGTTAGTTAAGGCATTTGTATGAGAAAAATCAGGATAAAATAACATTACAACAAACTTTATTTATACAGTACTTAGCATAACACAAAACAATTTACATGGAACAAACTGAAGAAAAAGCCACCAAAAACAATGAAGGCAAGGTAGTACATATAAAAAGCAAGGAACATGAAGGTACACAATAAAAACAAAACAATAAGAGATCATTACATGCAACCAAATTTATAATAGTGAGTTTATTGGCTATACAGATTTAGCCAGTGTAGCTGACTCTTCCATGCAGGTTTTTGGAAATCCAAGGAGTCCTGATGGCAAAGAACCAGTATTGTCTGTTTTTTAAATCTGAACAGCCAATAGGAACCTCTTTCTTTTAATCTGGATTTTGCAAAATTCAATAGGGACCTCTTGTTGCCTGTGAAGGATACCCATGTTGTTCCATGTGTCCATCCATCATTCACTCACTCACTCACCCATTGGATCATGGATAGCTATAGGTGCGCTCCATTTTGACTTGCCACTTGCCACTTGAGCCAAGAGTTTAAAAGGAGTGTGGGCAGCAGCTGTAGGCTACTGGCTATTGCATGCATTGTGTAACTGTTACTGTGAAAGCAAACAATCAATTAACTATTATTGGCTCTTCATCAAAGGCAAACTTTAAAATCATCTTTGCACTTCTGCAGCCATTGGGGTCCAATGGTCACCATGATTTAGGTATTATATGTGCCGTCGGGTTGGCATCTGCTAGTCAGGTTTCAGAGGGCACCCAATCATTCATGAAGCAAGCCTTTTCTGACGTTCATCTAAAATATAGCCAAACTGCTATTAAACTGACCACATGCACAGCTGCTCAGTTGTCTTATCAGTTCTCTGTTCAATTAGTTATTTATGCCTCTGCTCATTTTGCTAACACAGTTGTAATTGCAAATTGTATCGCGCTGAAAGTTCCACTGGCCAGACCTTCATGCATAGTACCACAAGCTACATGACTAAATACACAATAGACTTGCACACTCTGATCAACAACGGATAGAGAATGCAGCAGTGGGCACATATGCTTAGTAAACTACACAGAAAGAAAGCAAGGAATGAAATACATCGAAAGCATGTCAGGCTACTGTCCACTTAATTACTCCAACTATAAGCCTGGAGCTACTTATGAAGACTGCCGGACAGGGGGGCAGTGAAGGGACACCATATGTGGCTGACCTGACTTTATCTTGTTGCCTGTAAAAGTGAGTCAGAGAAAATTAGCATACACATAAAGACATGGGAAGGTTAGATGTGTCATTTAAACCATACATTGCCATCATCAGTCATTGTTTAACCAAGATCACCTCCCCTAGGGTTGGGCATCATTCTTCAATGCCCACAAAATTGAGTGAGGTGTGTGTTGATCCATATTTTTTCCCTCCCTACTCTCTATAATACCTGGCTCTGTAATACCTCTGTAAAACCAGAGATTCAATTTCTTATTGCCACTGTGTTCAGTAATTCATAACTTTGTTTGTAGTCTAATCAGTGAATATAAGTGTACAAGGACGTTTCAACATGTACATGACATGGATCAACACACAGGTGATGAACTGATTTATCTTAAAGGCCTTCCCACTGTGGCCTCGTATTGTTGATGGGCCTCCTCAGAGGATGAGCCCTGTCAATTTTGGTGACCTTGTGACCTTTCCTCTAATGCCACCTTCAAGAGAAATATCAACTTTGCACACAAGATATCACAAAATGTAAATATTTCGTAACTGCTTTTACTTCCCATAAGATGATTTCTCTTGATTGTGGTTACTCTAAGACCTTTCCTCTAGTGCCACCCTCAGGCCAAAATGTTAAAGTTTTGCAGGCTGTTTGGCAGATTCTCATGGCATGTGATGAGCACATTCATGCTCTCCAGAGAATAAACCCCCATCCCTGACCTTTCCTGTAATACCACCCTGAGGTCAAATTTGAATATGGTATATAATCTAGTCAGTGTATTGTCATGTTTGGTGAGTGCTTTCATACTCCCAAAAGCAAAACTCCTCTTCATGTTGATGACACCATCACCTTTCCTCTAGTGCTGTCCTTTGGCAAAATTTTCTGATTTGACATCTCATAATCTATTGGGCAGATTGTTGTAAAATACGGAAAACACATTCATGTTAACCAGAGGATGATCCCTGACAGCTTTGGTGACTTCATGATTTTTCCTCAAGGGTTACCTTGTGGCCAAAAGGTACAAAACCCATTTTTCAACTTGTATTCTCCCTGCCATACACCAAGCCAGCGGGGCATCAGTGGCACAGGGCCTGTGCTTGTTAATAATGAACTTTGAAAACAGCCAATGATAACTTCCTGACTGTACAACAGCCAATAGGAACCTCTTGATTTTCAACTGGAATTTGGAGCAGCCAACAGGAAAGTCTTGTTTTTAATCTGGACTTTGTAACAGCCAAAAATTTTTTTAACTATGTACTTTGGAACAATCTCTTGTTTTAATTGGAACGGCAAATTAGATTGGTAATTCTGAATATTATATGTTGTACCATTGCATTTTACTGAGTTTACTTACTAAGTTTGTAAGAACCTCAGGTGACGGAGTGCCCATATCTGTTAGAAACTTTAAGAAATATTGCACTAATAAAACAGTCAACAAGCGCAACCCATGTGTTGTAAGTTATTTAATATTCTCAATAGTTACAATTATTTCAATGAAAGTATTCCATGTACTGCAATAAGAAATATCATACATAGTATATAAAATATGGCATCATGTACTTAATTCTTTGAGAATTATAAACATGCCAGTTTGAATAAATTACACAATATAAAAATAAAAAAGAAAAAACTGCAAGGTTTATATCTATCCACTAGGTGGCAGCGAAGCAGCTTTCCCGAGAATACATTCTTCTGAGCTTGACTGGGTTAATACCCATTATCTAAATAAATATTAAATAAATTAAATATTTGGAAGGCTACATTGCCTTTGTCATTTCTAGCATCTTTTCAGAGTAGTGTCTTCTCCACATTCAACCCCTGATCACAGCTGGAGATCAATGTTTTCTCAAGACATTCGTCCGCTCAAGGCCTGAGAAGGAAAAATAAACATGATTTAATTTTCCCATCAATCATCATGACTTTCCTACATATCAGCAATAATTGACATGCAGTGTCCAGATGATAACTACTTTATCTAATGTCAAAACAAAATATTACATTTGATATAACCTTAACCGTTCTCCATACCTTTTGAATAAAAGATTTCAGTGCATCAGTGAATTCCTCTGTGTTCTTCAGTGGATATGAACTGCAGTCTTGGCAGGATGTGGGCTAAAGGCACATAAGTAAAACAGAGAAAATTAACTTAATAAGGGCCATCTACAGCATCTACTACAACAGCAACACATGACAGGTTCTGTTTGTATACAATTAAATAATAATGAGTGAATTAGGAAATTAACAGGAGATGTGGGAAAATATTAATAAAACTTACCATGGTATTTCCTGGTTTACAAAAGTTCAAGCCCTGCTCCTGGAATAGATGAAAGAAATGTGTGAGTTTGAATACAATATACCAGTAATTGGACACTGAATTTAAAGTGCATTTTCAAATTTATTACAGCATTCTTGAATGCATTATTCTCTCTGTGTACTTACAGTCAGCGGATCCTCAAGGCTCTTTTGAAATTTTTTAAATTTTCTGTCGTAGCTTTCGTTTGTAACATTGAGCCTCTTCACATTTTCTTGGAAACACTTCAAGACTGAGATGCAACAGTCCTGTGACACAAAAAGAGAAAAAAAGAAAATGTATGTTTGTGATTACAACATCAGCGCCACACTCTAATACTTTATATCTGTTGAGTAATGCCATGGCTGCCTACATTTTTAGTTTGGGTCATCTCAGTGGAAATCTGACCCATTACTCAAGGCAGTACTAGTGTCTTACTACTGTTTGCACACTGAGCTACAGAGGACCATGTTGTTTTCCTTCTTGACTTCTTCTTGTTTTCCCTCATTGATACATTCACAGCCTCCTTTACACACAGTCTGCATTTCATCACCTCTGCACTCTCACAGTCATCTTACACCACCGGATAATGACTACATGTTTGACCATGTATGTTCTTGGCCACAGGGGGGTGCTGCTTGTCTTGTTTTTGTATTAAATTCGCTATCGTTGAATCTCAAGGAGCAATAAGGATGGACTTCGTCCAAATGGATAAAACTATGCATATCATAGTGGGCTGTGAATACTGACTGACTGAAAGCATATTGACAAAATGCTGCTCACAATTGTTAGAACATCAAATTGCTCAATGACATTACTTTAGTTATTTAAAGTGAAGTGTTCTATGAGCATTACCAACCTCTATCTGTGACTGATAGAAATTTGCAACATTTATACAACTTAAAGCTACAGTAATCAAAGTTGCTGAGGTATGAGGTATTAAAGTGAGAGCCATTTAGACTCAACTGACAAGTGGGAAAAGCACAGTTTAATGGTTGAGTCTTCATGATTCTCATTGGTGGCCTCAGTCACTAATAAATTATGTGCTTATTACAGCTAAATCGAAACATGCCTCATTTTCGCATTTCAATTTTTGCCGCTTTTAAGTCCTACACAAAACAACATATTTTTGTCCATTTGCCCGGTCAGACAACTATTCGCCACAGTATTCTGCTTTTTCTGTCACTGACTGCTTAATGACTGCTTAAGTGTTGGCTGTTCACCCCAGGCATATTTTCCCAAGCAGACGAAGCAGATGATAAACAAATCAGCTGGCCTGTCTATTTCAAGTTGAATCAAATTCTAAATGACACCAGATCTTTCTTTTAAACTCCATTCAGCTCCAACTTACTGTCAATCAGTATTCTGTATGTGTTTCAGTTTTCTGTGATATTACAGTTACAGTAATCTTCACAATTCAGTAGCTGTAAAAGTTAACAATCCGTATGATTTTATCCGTATTTTAATTTTGTGATGTCAGTTTTTTTTGCAGTGGTGAATATTCTACTGCATAATTCTCCCTGTGTAAGTTGAAAAAACATTTTCCTCCCATCACTACCATCAAAACATTTCCAAGAAAGCTGGTTGTGCCTGCTTTCATGTGATGACTTTATCATCACAGACTTTCCAAACAAACACTTTTGTACCTAAACTGAAACTGATTATGAACCAAAAAATGTTTCCACTATTTTAAGTTTCTGTTCATAATACTGCTTCAGATGTTTTCTCTGAATTACTTCCCCCAGTTTGCCAGTCTTGAAAGATTTATGAAAAACGTGGTGAAATGACACTTTTTCCAGGTGAAAATGCTGTTTGGACACTCATACCGCGAGGTGTGACTTCACACTTGTGAACCCAACAGGTTTGGGTCAAATGGTCGCCTGAAACATCGTTTGCATTTGTTCCACTGTATTTGGAGAACAAGGTGGGCGGGGTATCTCATCGGTACAAAATGATGATTAT
>OMLF01057012.1:6743-48418 GCA_900302615.1 Holocentrus rufus | reverse complement strand
CAAAATTATTATTATTATTATTATTATTATTATTATTATTATTATTGTTATTATTAGTAGTAGTATTATTTTATTTTATTTAAAAACATTTGCAAATACTTTTTGACCAGGTTGGGAACCCACACATGTAAGCATTTTACTGTAACAACAACCTGATGAAAAAACATTGTGATAAATGTTTGCATTTATATTTGTGTAGAGATATGCATAGTTCAACTAGGACCACAAAGACAAATACTGGTGAAATGATTGGGCTTTGAAATTCAGTCATACTCATTTTGATTGGTAAGTACAGAATCCTTATCATTTTCAGATGAACCTAAGAAGTTGGCTAGAAAGTACTTTAAAATGATTGAAGATGATTGAGTCAAATGTTTCCTGACACTCTGGAGAACTTCAGTTTATGAGGTGGTGTGAGGAAGTATCATGGTTTAGTCTGCCTCGTGTGTGATTACTCATCACATTTCATTTGAGAGTGCAACAGCGGCTGTGAAAAAAAAAAAAAAACTGAGCAAGCTCTCGGGTTGACTCAATCGAGAGCGTAAGTCTGACAAGAAAGGAGGCTGAGCAGAATTTACAAGTAATGCTATCGGTTTTAACTGATATGGACTTGAGCTGAAGTGCGCATAATTTGATTCAATCTGGGACTGGTCACACTGCATTGTTCAGAGATTGTTTACAACCGGGTCTGTTCACATAAAAAATATATATGCATTTGTGGTATTGTAAGGTACACTGGACAAAAGTGCTCGCCAAATGGTATATCGCCCCAACAGTTTTGGGTCAAATTGTGAAAGCGTATCTCCAATTTAGGTGAGTTTCATGTTTTAACCAAATTTCAAGCTTTGCATTTCCCATTATGGACTGAAAAACCTTACCAGCCTACGTGCCAGTGAAAGCCCTTCAGAAAGTCTTGCATAAACTTAATAATGCATTGGTAGTCAAGCTCAAAATCATGACTGTTTTTAGAAGTTTTTGAAAAGTTCACATTTTAGAGTTGCAAGATGTTCATCCAACAGCTATGTTATGACTCTTTGTATGTCCAGGCTTCATTTTCTCGTCTTGTGGAGACTATATTACACAGTTAACCCATCTGTAATACATTACTATGTAATTTAGGAAAACTTATACAATGTTGTTTTTTTGTTGTTGTTTGTTTTTTTTCTTGATGCCAGTTCTCTGTACTGTTATTGTAATGATTAATCTGGTCTGTAAAATGATCTGTACCTGCTCATTAAATTGCAAGTTGCATTTCAATGAACTGCATGACCAGTGCAAGTGTTAAGAAATTTCTTTGACTATTTAACTTAAGCTGTGTTTGCTTATACCTTGTATCTTGTATCTAACTGAGATTAACTTATGAGAAAATGTTAAAAATCAGTATTGTACATGGCTTTGATTGGTTATTAGTTTATATATTTACAGTTGTGTATTTTAGTATGCTTATTACCCCCACTGACTTCACACCATATGATATATACTCCTAATGTAGGCTACCACCAGCACACGACACTTAGAAAGTACAGTAAAGTAGGTGGGAGAGTAACAACAATGAGTAAGCAACCACAATTATTAGTGTCAGTCAGTACAGATCACCATAACAGTGGCCGTACTGTCAACATTATGGCAAATACAAGTTATGTGAACTTACCTCAATATCCATTGGTGGAGTATTTAGCATCGTCCCATTGTGCTGCAAGACAGGAACAGACAAAATAATATTTAGTAATGCTAATTTTATTTTATTCTTTTATTCTTTATTTATTCTTTCTTTCTTATTACAGGGACAATACAAATAGGCATTGTTACATAATAGAAGTCATTAACAGGCAAATGTGAGTAAACATAAATGTAGATAAACCTACCTGCAAGTTTTCATTCAAATCTTTCAATTCCTTCAAGACTTCTTTTAGTTTCGGAGTTATTTTGCGTGGTGCAGCTTCAACCAAAGTGCAGCAGCTGATTGCGAGGAAGCAAAAAACAAAAAGCTTCATATTGTCAGTATCAACAGCAGGTACCAGATCACCAGAGGATACTATTTGAAAGATTTACTGGAAATGCAGACAGTTGCCTCGCTTACCTTTTTTATACTTATCCCTGAGGACACAGGAAAACCACTGCTCAGGCAGTTGGAAAGCTGCAGAAACTGGAGTGTGAGTAATGAAATTTTCTTTTCCACTGGCAGTCACCACTACGTGAACCGGCAGTGTCGTCAAGCGGCGCGTGCGTGGGGCCTATAGGTACGAGTGTGTGAACTCAAACATGTTTCAGCACACCCGACAGGAAACTACAGGAAGACGGCACTTCCCATTTTCATTTTGAATCAGTGGAGCCGCAGCTATACCGTGTCATAGGTAGCCACCGTAGGTGTGGTAATGACAACCTGAATGTATTCACTGCATCATGCCACCTACACAGATACACAGAACCTGCTGCAACAACAGGAAATCTTTTTGAAGTATTAATTTTACAACAGAATGAGACCTAACGGGACACCACCATGTTTCCTTGGTGCAGCAGGAAGTCCTCTGGTCCAGAATGGAAGATAATCTCATGCTAAAGTTAGGAATATTATTCAAAACCTTTTAAGTGACCCTTTTGTTAGCAATTTATTTAGTTAGTTTATATCACTCTTGTTCTTCAAGGACTAATCATCTTCCAGTCCATTTGTATGATCAAGGAAACTTGTGTCATTATGTTTCATAAAAAACTCTTAAAGGGTAAGCAAAGGTACATGTAGTCCAGTGCTGTGGAAAAATGAATAAACGTGACTTTCATATATTGATGGTTGTTCACTTTGGGGTCGAGTTCAAAGAGTTCAAGAGTTCAAAGTTTACCCTTGTAAGTACCTTTTTGTTTAACATCATTAGTTGGGGTTTGCAGTAGGTGTCGGTCAGTGCGCCCCCAGTTTGGAGAAGCAGGCAGGAGAACCGGCACAGAAGCTAGACAATGTTCTGCTGTGGAGGGGGGCAGCAACAAAACATATTTGAGCCACCTAAAAAAATCTATATCAGTGTAAGTATACCTTATATTTAGAGTATTTTCACCACTTTACATTGATGTCGTCAGATAACCTTTTCCTTTGGCACTACATTTCTCAACTCTGCTGTGCAGTACATTACAGCTGAGAAAATGAAGTGCCAAAGGAAAAGGCTGTCTGACGGCAACGTAAATTGGTGAAAATATTCTAAATATAGCTTACACTTAAATTAATATAGATTTTTTTGGGTGGGCCTTTTTTTAGGTGGCTATATTGTTTTAATGCTGCCCCCTCCACAGCAGTGCATTGCTGAGTTTCTGTGCCGGTTCTCCTGCCTGCTTCACCAAACTGGGGGCACGCCAACCAGCATCTACTGCAGGTAATACACTGTCTATGGATAAGTACCTCATACAGCCCACTTCAACAAAACTGAACTAACCCTTTAAAGTACAGTCAGTATCATCAGTCTTTGTGTTGAAAATTAAATGCTATAAAGAAGTGGTATAATGATGTATGGGAACATTCTCTCTTGTTCCTACTTCAGTATTCTCAAAGTACTTGAGTATTCTCTGATAATGCAGATTTACTTTGACAAGTATGATAACCATGAAGTTTTTGAACTTTTGGAAATTTCATCAGAAACTGGAGACTTGATGGGGGAAAAAGGGGAAATTTTGCAAGAAAACCACCAAGAATGCTTGATAAACTAATAGTGGTGAGGAGGGTGGTGATTTATATTTTATTTGAAAATTTAGAAACTGAGCGTATCACTAAACACAAGTAAACACATTTATGAGATTTACTTTATATAATGTGTACATATAAAATAAATTGCAGTTTGTTCCCCATATTGAGAGAATGACAAAATCTATTTCATGCAAAACTCTACATGAATGCTTGGACATCTTGTAATACTCTCATGAAATGCTAATCAAGAGAGGGGGATAGTTTGTTACTGCTAATAAGTTCACTAAACAGCTGCTCATTTGATCCAGAAAAAAAGATCATTTTTGTCAAATTGTTTTTTTGATTAACACATTGATGTCACAAAAACCCCACATTACGATCAGTATCATAAGTTTAACAAAAATTTGTTGAGATGACGTCTTACAGATACTTTGCATATGTCAAAATTGATTCATGAGGTGTTCATATGTCTAGGATTTTTGATAGACTAAGGTTATAATGCATGACTGACATGTTCCATATGATACATTCAGGAATTCGAGTTTTATTTTAGTAATGTTCCACCTGTAGGTAGTGGCGTCATAGGTATTTTTAATATGTTAATTCACTCTATCACAATTTACCCTATTGCTCATACTCTCTACTAACAGTAATATTACCCAGACGACATATATTTTTGATTAAGTTATCAGTGATAATATTTTATCTCGTCTCCATCTTTGTTGCTAAGAGTTCATTAGAGACCACGTCAATCAATTAATGTGTGCGTCATCTTTGTTTTTGGATTCTCCGTTTGATGAAGTTTGAGTTTCTGTCTTTTTGTTTGTTCAGCGATGGTGATTGATCGCTACTTATTCTAACTACCCATTTCCTCTTCTGTTCATTCCCAAAAAGCCGCAGTAGCTGCTCCCTGAAAAGCATCACTTCCTGTTTGCTAGAGGCTTTTTTCCCCAGGAAATACCCACCAGACACAGGGTTTCTAGAGCAGAAAATGTAACAAATGTTTTTGGGTGGACTGTGCAAAATTGCTGAGGAATTTAAGTATGTACTGTACATAATCAGCTGTAAAATAAATAAATAAATAAACAGGAATACGCAGATAATTGAATGGTTGAGTCTACATTGCTCTCATGGCCCAACTAACCGATAGATTACATGCTTATTACACATTTTTGTTCATTGAGTTTAAACCTTCCTCACTCACTCACCGATCCGAGGTGCAATTTTGCATATTGCACCTTTAATGAACTTAGTATAGATTTAATAAATATTGTTATATACCAGTAGCCAAGCAGAGACGTATATGGAAATGTCGCGGATTATTATTTTACCTTCAAGTTCAATTACTCCATACTACAAAATTGGGGAAATTTAGCGTTTGGCTGCTATTAGTCAGGCAGTGTGTACACATACACAAGCAGTGCACACAGAGCGCAGTCTCTCTGCACCAACAGTATTCTCTTGCACAATTTCCCTCCACACGCACACACACACATACACACATGCACATACACTCTCTTGGTGTCTGTCTTCTGCAGCCAGAGAGGAGGAAGTGAGAGTGAGACTGAAAGAGAAAACCCCTCTTGCCTGTTCTCTCTCTCTCAGCGTAAGGGAAACGGTGGGTGGGGGCTCTGACTGGTCTGAGTGGTGCATCATCCTCTGACTATCTTCTTGTGAGGAGTCCCCTTTTGTGATGCACTTATGAAAGGGAAAATGTGTCCTCACCTCAGGCAGAATTGAAATTCAGAGGAATTTTCCTTCGCTCACTGCCATCAAAACCCACCTGTGTGTGACAGCAGGTTAATGTGTGTGTCTGCCTGTCTGAAGCTCTTACTAAGCAGTTTTGTGCAAGGAGAATGATGTCTTCAAATTGAAATGATGTACCTGTGTATGTACTAGAAGTGAGAGAAATACGTTTGCCCACCACAGAAGGATCACATAGAGACAAGGCTAGAAAAGTAAAATAGGAGGACATGAGTGTGTAAATTTGGTTTATCTTCAGCTCTAATGACCGAGGTTCAGTTCCAAACTTGTGTGGTGAAGTTTCATGTTGAGGGTGAAGTTTTCTCTATCAGTGAATTTTGTCTCACTGAACCATGAACCAAACCTAGTCTTAACGTTAACCAAACTGTTGCTGAACCTTAACCAAAGATGTTTGACTTAAACAGAAGATAATCAGTTTTCACCATGATGACATGACATGAGAGAATTTCACACATGAAATAGCATATCCAATTTGTGCTATTGTCACGTAATCCTTTCATCGTAATCTTCACATGATTCATGTTCACATCACAATCTGCTTTTCAGGGATTTCGTGAAGTTTTGTGAGGCTTTGTTGCACGGTGTGAGCCATGTTTTGGTGATGAGTAAAGCTCGGAGGCCAGGGTGAAGTCACAGAGTGAGAGTTGCTGTTTGTGGTCAGCCAGAGTGTTAAACACAGCGCAAGATGTGCCGTGGCTGATGTCAGGCTTTCAGCTATCAGAAATCTAATGTCAGAAGGGTAAATAACTATAATACAGGTCAATGTTAGATTACGGTTTCATTTTGGCATATTCACCTTGTTGAAATGAGATAAGGCATGAAACATACGTAAAGATGGACAAAGCTGATATGAATTTTAAGTCTCAATACGATAAGTCCAGTCAAAACATGAAAATCTGTCACGTTAGCCTTTGAAATTCACTCTTGGTACACATGAAATTGATCCAGAACTTGATCAATTTCATACCTACAAACAGTGACTCCTGCACTTATCTACTAATATCTAGACGCGGAGCCCACATACATCAGATCATATGTAGAATCTGATAAGTTTCAGTTTCTTAAGTGATACTGCCATTTTTCAAATGTAATTTTATTCCATTTCTTTGTGTTAAAGTTGCCGATAGCTGATATTGTACCGATGTCCACTGTGTTTAAATTTGGACATTTTTGTGCCAAAAATGATGTGATTCAGTTCCCTCCTCAGTATTTTATTCTTAATCAGGATGGAAACAGTCTGAAAGAGTATTTAAATCATTGTGTGAAAATAACACTAAGTCTTACGAAATTCCTTAAGTGTCAGCAGCTTTTTTAACACACTGCACCTATTCAGTGGTAAGGGAAAATCTACATTGCCTTTAACTGTCTGCATAACTGCTCATGAATAAAGAATTCATGTACAGGAAGCATTATAATTAAATAAGAAAATATGTTATGAAAATCAAATTCCACTGGAGATTTTTATGTAGCTGTAATATCAGCGATATGAGCAATAAATGACACAAACCAGCTGGTGTTGAACCAGCTGGTTTGTGCCATTTTCTCATTGTATAATGTATACAAAATGTAGCAGGTACAATACCTGATAAGAAATATTTATTTTCCCATCAAGGCATTTTTAATGTATTTTTCTCCATATGTTATGCATTTTGCCCTTAAATTCTGGTACCTAGAACAGTTGTGTCCTAAGTCATCACCTTGACTTTAATATTGGATTTTTTTTGTATTGCTCCTGCATAAACTCTAATTTTTCTCATTTTTATCGTTGTATATTTTTTCTGTCCCTTTTTCTCTGTTCTCATTGTGTAAATACTGCATACTGTGTAACTACTGCAAACTACTGTGTAGCTACTGTGCATCTATACTCTGTTAAGTACACTGCAAATGCAATATTTGTCACCATGCAAATTGCCCAAATCTGGATATGTGTGGGTGTCTGAACAGAAATATTAGTCATCTTTTTCTTGTTATAACTTTCATACTAAAAAGTGAGAAATAAGCTGGTGAGCTTAAAAAATGAAAAAAGTAAAACATCTCCATGCTCTAACAAAACAACCTAGCCATTTGTATTTCAAACTCTAACACCGCCAGGCACATTTATTTTGCTCCCCCTGTGTTAACTTGTATACTTCCTCCTCCCACTTGCAATAGTACCATTTCCTACACTGCGGTCTCCCCTCAGTAAACACTTTGCATTTCCGGGTGGGGGGGTGTGAGGTTGAAAGTTTGCATGCATCATACTGTATACTGGGCGCATTGCCAATCATTGTTTTCTGTTTGTTTTCTTATGCATATTCACAAAACTGAAAACATTTACTGATTTATAATCACTTGCACTCACAGCACAAGGTGAAGTGAATGAGAATTTTGAATGCTGCAAAAAAGAAAAAAAAAGCAAGCACAATGCCTTATATTACCGTAAGTGTACAGGAAGAACACGAAGTTGGCGTGGGTGGGGGATCGCCTCTTTTGGTGTTCTTCATCGGCACCGCAGCCGGGATGACACAGCTTGATTAAAACATTTGATTCATTTTTCATTATCATCTTTTGTGAATTCAAAGAGCTTAACAGTTTAATATTACGAGTAAAAAAAATTCCAAGTAACCAACCATTGTTGGAAGTTGGTTTATAATCTAAAAATCAACCTACTTAGTCAACTAAATCTTGAGTTCAACAGCCATTACAGTCAGCTGAGAAAAGTTTGTTTGCTGGCGTGTTTTGTGACAGAATTGTTAATATTGCACTGGGAATGACTGAGCAGTCCACATAAATTTAGTGCTCAGTGGTGGGGCTAATTTATCAATGACTATATGAGCTGATAAGTGTGAATTTCAGCCAGGAAAAAAAAGGTTTTATTGTGATCTTAGGGTGTGATCACACCTACAGGTTGTTTTCTTCCTTTTGAATCATAGTGGAAAATTTACTTTGTGTATTTGGTTTGTTTACATTCACACTGCATAATTACAACCAACACAAGGCTTGTAAACAAAACCGCATCGGCTCCACAGTAGCTTTTTCTACCGCTCAGTTTTGATGAACCGTCGTCTGAAATTCTGGCAGCTGGGAAATCAAAATTAATCTGATTTAAAACCCTTTAACTAAGCATGATGTGCTACTCTTCTGTGGTGTTGCTACCAGCTGAAAACACAATACAGCTGAATATGAGCATCAGTCAGACTTATTTTGCTGTGTTAGGCTTTCCAAACATAACAAACTGGCCGTCAGATGTCCACATCCATCTCCTTATAGCCTATGTGTAAAACCTTGTGTTTTGGGGTCATCTCATGGATTTTGCTCTCACTTCACTGACACTCACATTTTCAGGCATCTTGGTGCTGGTAATTGGTCCCAACCAAATTTGACTGGCATCGTTCTTACTTGGCCAAACAACTGAACTAAAAGAGGAAATGCTCGAGTTTCAATGAGCCGATTCGACCCTGCTTAGTGTGAATGTGCCTTTAAAAGCCCACTCAACATAGAGTGAGCTCCAAAAGCTGGAGCTGCTCCACTAACAGTCAGTCAGAACTCTACTGACACGGAATGGGAGATAGAGAATGGCAGAGAGTTTGGGCTTCATGTCCCAATGAGGCCATGCATTGTGATAAGTGCACTCACAGAATACTAAAGTGATTTGGAGAAAAGCATCCAAGGAGCTGAACCGTCTTTTCTATGCTATGAATTATACAGTATTCATGACATGGATTTGTATTTAGGGTGGATTTTCCATTTAATGTACATCTAATTAGATGTAACAGTACCTCAGAGAGCAGTCTTTACTTTTTGCGATACTGTTTTTGTATCTGACTATTCTGTGGATGTGTTGAATTGTACTTATACATGTGTTTTGACAGTCAGGATGTACATGCGTCCAAGGAAAGTTCAATAAAAGGAATTTTGAAAGAAAGAAAGAGCAGTCTTTACTCTGATTATAGGTACAGTGGTACAACTTCAGATAACTTTCGATCTGCTCCCTCAGTTTGGTAGAAGCTACAAAAAGTCAGAAAGACTCATTAAGCTGCATGCCCCCATTTCAAATTATTTCGCTTCAGGGACCCTGATAAATATTTTGGTTTCTGTTAAGTATTAAATTTTTCAGATGTTTCACTTGAACACAGACAAATAGATTAAAGTGGTGAGAACAATGTTAAAATAATCCATCATACAATACTATTATTATTGTATCATAACAGTTTCTTGTGAATGAAATTATAGTGGAATAAAACTATTCCTCATTTTGCTGAGGACCACTGATAAGCCGCACAAGGACCCCTGGAGGTCCCCGGACCGCACTTTGAAAATCAAAGCTTTAAAAGATTTTAAATTGCTCATCAAAGACGCACTGGACACTTTTGCACCCGTTTAACAGCTTGAAATGGTTGCGTATTGCTTATATTTCTATATGATTTGATGTGTATTGGGATAATACATTGAGAAGGACTGTACATATGTTTTGGTTTTGTTTTGTCTTTAACATTTTAAACAGGTCACTCCTTAGTGTGCCTGTGTGCTTTTTTTAATGTCACCTCTACCAAAGACCACAATGGAAATAAGTCTGGAACTTTATTGTGTTATCTTTTCAAGTCTAAGATATGTAATCTTACTTACTTTGTCTAATAAACTAAACTCAACTCTACTTTTGTTTGTGTATTGTTTCCTGCCATTATGGGATTTTTTTGTCTTTTTAAAATACAAATAAAAAGCAAAAACACTCTGATTAAACTAATGGCTTAATGCTGATTGGTTGAGCAGTAGAAGCAGATCTACCTGCACAGGCTGTGTAGGATGGCGTGTAGCACAAAAGCGGATCAGGTGTGCAACAGTGAAGTTGCAGCTAAAACTTGCAAGCCAGAGGTACGAAGCTGCACCTTGTACTGTCAGCATCACTGAAGGACCCACAGCAAAGAACGTCCTTAAGGCTTTTATACTTTTTATGCAAAGTTTACAAATGTGCACCACATGTATTGACTGAAAAGTTTTCTTTTCGGTCAGAACTGGACTAACAACTTATAACATCTAGCCAGGCTTATCAGCAACAGTTACACAACAATGACAGATTGTTTTGATAATGTAATTGCAAAAAGCAATCTCAGAAACATTGGTGGCTCCATCATACTATAAAAGACAGATCAGGACATTGTCACAATTTTAGAACATGTTACAGCTATTTGCAGATGTCAAATAATCTAGTGATAAGATTAAAAATATATTTCAGAAATAATAATGACTAAGAAAGTGGCAGAAGTAAAAAGACAAACATACCACTCATGCATTCACCTCTTGCCTCTTCCAGGCACAATGACAGTGTTTACTTTGAATAACACTCTTTTTAACATGGCTTAGAAAAAGGGGGCTTGCAAAATGGGTTGCCTGCACAGCGGTGACACATTCTTGACCTTTTGGAGTCAGAGATATGCCATCTTTTACCAGCAACGATCAGACCTGCGACGGTTAGTTGTTTTGGAAATTGATCATTTTATGGGAAAAGAGCAACAGCTGCTGAGTAGTGGGAGTACTTAACAGACTGAGAGATGTGAATGCTGTTTAACCACAAGAGTAGGGGAATAACACTCAGCTGAGGGGCTGTGGAGCTTTTTAAAGGCCATGTTAACTGCTGCTGCACGAAAACATCTTAACTCCAGCTGGAAAGTTTTTATTACTTAAATCAGATATCCGCCATTTGACAGAAAAACAGACACCTACTCTGACAAAATGACAGCTCCATGCAAGTGAAGCCCCTTACTGAAGTCACTGATCAACTTCCAACCTTGTTTTTAAGGATTTTAATGAGGATATTAAAAATATTAATGATGGATATCATTAATGATGAATTGCAGGTAATATTTTTCCAATTTCTGGGCTTTCTGGAATTAAAAGGGTATTCATTTGACAACAAGTCTCGTGGACTTGAACAGCTTTTTAAAAAAACACGTTTTTCTCGTAATACCAGCAAGGATAAAATTAGTTAAGCTGCCAATTTGGAAAGTCTGTAATATGGTGAGAGTGTTTGTCCCTGCAACTGGATCCTGTTTTTCAGCCCTCACCTGGAATATGGTGTACTCTGAAGTCTGAGAAGGTGGACTGATCTGAGTCATATGGGGTAAGATATGATGAACCTTTTTGTTTTGGCTCATCTATATCACTTCCATGTTGCAGGTCTACAGCTTAAGAAAGTGAGCTTTCAGTCATATTATACCTATGGCCTACACATATGCGTTTTAGTTTTACAAAGTTTTTGTGCTTCGTGTGAAGAGTTAATTTACAAAACGCTATCTGTCCATTTTGAAGGGTAAAAAGTTACCTGTTCATCATTCAGTATATCTAAAACAGAAGAATGAATATAGTAAAAAGAGTCCCATCTGTGAAGGTGGTGTTGTGATTTTATTAACAAGTGGATTAGGTTACCTATCCTTTAAAAAGAACGACCTGTTTTCTTTTTGTATGGTCAAGCAGTTTTGTATGTGTAGGTGTCATATTTTTCAATAGGTAGATCTCTCATCTTGGGACAAAACTCTTCATATTTTCCATCTGATGTTCCTTCACTGTCTAGAACAGGTTATCGCAACTTTCACAATCAACAGCAGGCATCCTCAAAATAATAAGACGGCCGTCTGACGGCTCGGAAAAACACGTCACTACAGTATCCTGTTTATTTTAACAAGGTATGATGTTTGGGCCAAAACCAGACTTTCACAGTCTATTACAATCAATCACAGTATCATCTTTCTTATAAAATGATTATCTGCAAACAGTATTGTAGTGAATCTGCTACAGATGATAAATTAGGTTAGTAAAGCGTGAAGTGAGAGTCACTTTTACTGAGTTACTCATCACAAGTTCACGTTTGTCATTTCTATCTACAGTAACATTCTGGTGTGTCGAGGTTGACTTAGTCATACAGCTTTCACTGTGCTTTGCAAAGCATTTGGCATTTGTTAGCATGCAATGCTTTGCAACATCTGCTGCAATTTATTGCATTTATTGACTTCACTAATCACTGCTTCATTAGTTGCCCATGGCTGGACTTATATTCAGTGATTCAAAGGAGGATAAAAAAAACAGTGAGGTGTTTCTCAGATGCAAATCCAGTACCATGGGAATGTCAGGGCTTTCTAATGTTAGGTTACAATGCCGACCTTGAGAGAATAGAACCACATTACACACCACAGACAAATTGACTATAATGAAATATATTTATTTGTCTTACATTGTACAAAAAGATTTGTGCAAAGATATGTTCAAATTCTTTATTTACAAACCAAAGACCTGCAGAAGTTTAAAGTTCCTAAAGCTACTGTATAAACTGTCCATGAGAGAATCAAAGGCAAATCTTATGAGGAATGAAACCGTAACAAAAACAGCATGCTCAGTACAGACTGGTCTTCTTCATTATCCTCAGAAACTCCTGCTCATTGATCTCACCGTCTCCGTCTCTATCTGCCTCGTCAATCATCTCCTACAAATCAGAAAGAGAGAAAAAAAGAGTTTAAGTGCAGCTGCATTATCGTCAAATACAGACACTGTTAAACTTAAGATTTCTTGTTTGGTTTTTGAAATCCAGCACTGTTAGATATACCACATGGAATATATCAGACAGAAAAAAATCTTCACTAACAGACAAGCTGTAGTTCATAGTAACCTAGTTGATGGAGCAGGAATGGATTTGCACGTTACATTTAAGAGCATAATAGCACTGAAGTGAAATAGGAGCAGAGAGGAATGTAATCTACAGTATGTGTATCAGTCCTGTGTATGCGGGGCTTGTGTTTTCGGCATATTAGTCCACAGACTCCGATTCAGTCACTTTTTGTCCAGTGAACTCCAATATGACTAATTTCTTTTGCTGATTTACCATTAAGTTGTACAAACGAATACTCTATGAGGAGAAAACAAATGGAACCCATGATCAACAGTCATTCTTCTGAATTCTCCAATTGGTATAATTTCTAATCTTATGAAATTAAATAACCACAATCCTTCAGGTGAACAGAGAGGGAAATTACCAGCCAAATTCTAGTGTTTTTTGGCTCAAGCAGCCACTTTGCCAGGTGACATATTTAGTTGAAAAGCCTTTTCTGCTCTTTATAAATTTTGAAAACCATCTACTTGAACATGCCACACTCCATTTATCCACATTAACTTGACATGGTGAATAAATATTGTAATGTTGATGGATGTTAACAATGAACAATGAGGCTTGTGTATTAGCGTGGGCGCTCCAGTAGGAAGTAGAATATCTGAAATGAGGGTATGACTGAAACTTGTGTCATCGAATTTAAGAGCAGTTTGAGGAAAAACAAAAAGGGGCTTTTTCAAATAACAAAAAACGATTCCTTGTCTGTAGGAACCACCATACCTGTAATTCTTCATCTGTGAGGTTTTCGCCCAGCTCTTTGGCAACTCTCTTGAGGTTTTTGAACGAGATTTTCCCCGTACAGTCGTCATCGAACAACCGGAAAGCCTTCAGTATTTCTTCTTTGGAGTCCTTGTCGCTCTAATAAACAGTGAACCCATTACAGCAACAATTTCCACTGCATTTAAACTGCTCATACTTAATTATAAAATTGCAGAGATGATTAGGAACTGAGTACAGTCAGGATACTAGAGATCCTACGCTTAAATCCTATGAGCATTGCATGATATATGACACAATTTCCATGACATATTTTTTTAAGTTCAATATAATACATGATCTGTCAAATACCGGATTTCTTGACCGGTTGAGAAAAAGGAGGTACAATTCCATGACAGCTCACCATTTTCTGTGTCATCATACTGAGAAAGTCATTGAAGTCAATTGTTCCAGAGCCTTCCTTATCTATGTCTGCAATCATCTTCTTAATTTCTTCTTTCTTTGGTTCAAAGCCAAGCGCCCGCATGGCAACCTTTGGGACAGAAATATAAACAAAGCACATGGTCTGTGAAGATGTGTTACTTTGTGACATTTCATGTGTGGCACACAGTAGGCCAGGAACCAACCTTCAGTTCCTTCACGTCTATTGTGCCTGTGCCATCTGTGTCAAAGAGGTCGAAAGCTTCCCTGATCTCTTGCTTTTGCTCCTCAGTCAGCTCGGGTTTGGGACCTGCTTTCTTCCTTTGGCTGGCCGAGGCAGTGGGTTTTCGGTAACTTGAGGCCTAGTAAATGCAAACAACAGGTGATTGCTGCTTTAAACGAGTTAGTTAAACATATCCATCACAGATACCATGGCTGTTGTGGTCAAACTGTTGTGATTCTGTTAGCTAACGTTAGCTTCTGTTAGCTACCAAACAAACACACAGCGTTAGCGTGCTGAAGTTAGCGGCTAACTACCTTTCAACTTTTCTGCGCAAACCTCCGAACTTAGCTTTGTGAGGAAAGAATGCGATGTAAATGACATAATAGACATGTATATAAAGGAGTAACTACCATTTGAAAATACTGTTTGACCCAGGAACGCTTGAATGTTTTGTGTGATGATCGAATGTAAACAAGGTGTGCAGCACCGGTTATACTGTTTCCTTGTTACTGTAAACGACGTGGAAGACATCCAATAAAACGCCATGATTTGCGCCTCTTAGCCAATCGTGCAGTTGAATGGGAGGGTCAGAAAGGCGCTCGCCAATCGTTTACATCGTTTCTTGTCTCCTAGCAACTAGTGTATTAAGCGCCTGCGCAGTTTGTGGCACAAGCCAGAACCAGGTGGTCTTCGTTGGATAAATTGCACCACACAAAGGTAACGTTACAGCCCTTGTGGCTGATAAAGATTAAGTTTGTATTGCAGGAAAATGTTTTGGTGACAGCCTGCTTCTTAAGCTCTTGACAGCCCCGTTATTGAAAAGACCAAAGTAAAGTTAGTATTTGTTTTACTTTTGAAGGATTATCAGCTAGCTTAGCTTCCAAGCTAATGCCTGTCACTTAAGAGCCCTGCGACCTAAAACAGTATTGAACACTAAAAGCAGCGTTGAACGTGAATATGACAAGCTAGTCGTATCCCACGTGGTAAAATACAGATTCTAGTCACAGGGCAAGTGTATAACTTGCTGTTGTTGCGTATCTTGTGCAGCGTTCTTGTCACTTTATGGCTCACTTTGAGTACTTGCACCAAGCTTTTTTTAATTGGACTGATGGTAAAACTAATGACCAAAGTTGTATTTAACTTTGCAGACAAATCCTGTTAGTCTTGAAATGTGTCTGATAAGTGAATATTTGAGTATTTTTATCAGCTTGAGAGTGAAGAAAGTTAAAACTTCACCTACTCTTTTATATTTCAGGCACCTCAGGTCATGTTTGGAAGTACAGTTATAAACCAACGGCAACATGTTGGATTGCAGAAACTGTCAGTGCTGGCAGGAGCCATACACTCCTGTTTGGGCCCCAGTAAAAACTACAAGTTTATCCAGGATGAGACGAGTGGGGAATCATCTCTGGTTTGCTCCTGCTTCCGCCTCTTGGAGAACCTAGAACTGACCTGCGCAGTGGGTCAGCTGGTAAACGAGACTGTACAAACACACCAGAAGCTCTACCATTCAGGATCAGGCTGTCTTGTGTTTCTGGCGGGCGCATGGAGCCGCGCTGCTTTGGAGTGCCTCCAGAGGGGGATTTCGATAACACACATCATCTCGGCTATGTCAGAAGGGATTGATTTATGCTTGGATGTCTGCAGAAAATATAGCATTGCAACTGAAGGTCTCTGTGCTGTGTCATCAGAGAATTGTACTCCAACATATCAAGATTCAAAACCTCTAAGTGTTGGAGGTTCACAGGTATCATCCCACCTCAAAGAGACAAAAGGAGTTAATCACAAGACTCACAACACCAGCAACCGACGGAAAATAAAGCTCAACCACAGCAGACATTTCTGTGAGGCCCAGTCTGAAAATGTTTCCACAGTACCACAACCTCATGCTCAGCACTCTAAATATGTTGACATTGCTCACACTGCTGCAGCAGTGAGCCACAGTTGTGAGGACACCATGAATTTAGTGGTCAAAGCGAGTCAGATGCAAATGCAAAATGCACAAGATGTCAGCTGCTCCTTATTTGATATTACCAAGGTGGTGACGTGCGTACTGCCTGGTTTACCAGAGGAACATGCTTGTGTTTTACCCGGTTGTGTTGTCCTGCTGTCTTCTGAACAGGCTTCAATCACTCAGCACTTAAAAGACCAGCACTTGAAAGTTGTTCTCATTAACGGAGATTTATCTGATACATACCGCCATCTTGGCTTCAGCAGGCCAACTGGTGTCAGGTGGGTGACTGATATGTTGGGTTTGCGAAGTTTAAGCAAAGAGGAGGAATGGTTGGAAAGTGTTGTGACATTTCTGTTGAAGCTGGGTGTGAATCTGATATTAGTCAGTGGGGTTGCAAATGAAAAACTGATTCAGTGCTGCTACACACACCATATACTTGTGGTTGAGAAAGTGAAGAATTCCGTTTTGAAGGCCTTTGCAAATGCAACAGGAGCTGTCCCTGTGACGTATGCCACGCAGTTGAGTAAGCACTGTGTTGGGACTGGGGTGCAAGTGGCTGTGTGGAGGGATCTGAGCAGCAAAGAGAGGAAGTCTTCAGTTGCTGTGAATATTTCTACTAACAGCAACACTGGACTGGTCACAGTAATCCTCACAAGCTGTGTACATGGCAAGCTGCAGGCTTTGGAGGATCAGTTTTGGGCCTGTGCGTATCGTTTGCACCACGCACTGAAAGACAAAGTGCTCCTGCCTGGTGCCGGAGTGATAGAGATGCTGTGTGCTCACCACCTCCAAAAGCAAACGGAGAACCACGGGAAACACTCCAGAGAGGAAAACAGTGATTCTCTCCAACTAACCACAACAGGAAGAACAGCTAACCCTTACAGGGATGTGGTGCTGCACCTCATGGCGGATGGTTTTGTAGACTATGTCTGCACCATAATGGTTAACACAGGGAGGTGTTCAAAAGTCAAAGCCTGGACTGCAGTGAGCAAACAACTGCAAGACTCTGACGGCCTATCAAACTTCAGTACCAAAATGTTCCTGGAAAGTGAAATTCAGGATGGTGCGATGTCCTCAGATATTAAATCAGATAAAGCATCAACAGGGAAAGTCTGTGATAATTTCAGTGTGAAGTTGGAAGCATGGAGAAAAGCTTTAGATCTGGTTTTCCTTGTGTTACAGACTGATGCAGAGATCATCACAGGCATAAACCACAAAACCGTTGATGCACAGGCAAATCTAATGCTGTTCTGATTTTTTTTATCTTCCGGAATTACCATATTTGACTAGTTTTCGGTTTGGAGGTGGAAAAACCCGAAGAGTATCTTTAGACACTTTTTAAACACAAGCCACTTACAAAGAAAAAAAGGTGTCACTAAAAACCTCAACAATGTCACAAGGAAGTCGGTGGTAACAGTGAAAGTGTTAAGATAAGTATTATTGAATGTAAATGTTATTTTACATCCAGTGTATGCTGTAAATGAAATAAAATATCATTTATTTTTCTTAACTTGTAATCATGTCATCACTAAATAGTTAAGTACATTATTATCACATATATTATCACTAAAATATAATCATAACTATTAGTCATTGTGATTGAATGAAATTCTACTACCTATATTCTACCACATGGGGGAGACAAATGATTAATTTACATTAAAAGTATTTAGCTGACCTCCAGTCATAGTGACCTACAATAAACTGTATGCAATAGCATATTTTGCTTAAATTGGCTTGCGATATTGTCATAAAGGAGAACAAGGGTCCTTAATATTGCACAAATACTGCTGTGTTTTTGCTGCATCCCCTGATGAGAATATTTATGTTACAGTGTGAGATGCAGGTACAGAAAAGGTTATATATAATCATCTTTTTTGACGCAAAGTGCCAAATTTCCTGTTAATTATATTTTAATTTTTAAGTGTAACAAAGATTAAACTTTGTCATCCTAACCCAAAGGTGTTGTCAAGAAACAAACAAAAAACATTTTTATGTCGTGTTTTATATAGATTTTCTTCTCTTTATTTTTACATTTTCTTATGAAAAGTGGCATAGAATTACAGTTTATTTTTATTATTAACCAACCCTGACTTGGCTGGCACTAGCTGTTCAGAAGGCGGTGCACACCTTGTCATCGTGCTCAGGTCGGCCAGAGAAGACTAATCCTGCATGTCCAAAACCACAATTAAATTTCCCTGTGATGGGGCACTGGAGAAACACTGTGGCAGGCCAGAGAGTTTTTCAGTCTCAGTGCACTTCCTTTGTGATAAATACCAACAATCGCTATGTGTTTGCACCTTGGCAATCATACTTTATGTTGGACATAGATTCTGTTTCCCAGTGGCGGTTTTATGACCTGCTCTGTCCTGAGTGTCATAATGCTGGTTGACACAGAGGAGACGCCTCTAGACAGAGTTGGTTAAGTCAGTTAACCATCCTGACCCTTCAATTAGACGATAAAAATCATCACAAGAACTTTCTGGGGGTCATTATAGTTGTTGCAAGAAAATAATCTCTCCTTAGCTCAACATGATCACATGATCACATCCTATGATCATTCACAGGTCATAGGAATATTGTCAAGTTAATAATGCTATGACTTCTGCGCTCCCTACAATTAGTTGATTATGAGATTGGTTCATCTAGGTATTTGAACTTATTCTACAGTACTTAAGTACTTGCATGTCGCCCTAAAAAGTGTCAGCTAAATTTTTACAATGGAATGTGGCATCATTTAAAAAGTGTCACTCCAAAGTGAGATGTTCACCAGTTGAAAAAGAAACATCAAAACTTACTAAAAAATGAAAGCAAAGTAGGCTACATTTGTGGTTGCCATTAAAGTTTGGGGTCATCTTGAGACTTTGGCCCACAGGAGTGCTATTTATAAGGCTGTAATCATGATGGTTTTTGAAATACTGACATGTCAGGTAGCAACATCAAGATGGCAAATGACATGATCCGTCTCTTCTGAAATCAAGGGGGGCACTTCCGGTTCGTTCAACATGCCATGTTTTAAAAATAGTCCGATAATGAGGAAACAAGCCTCGATATAAAGACATTACATGGGTTTTGTGGTTGAATCGTAACAGCATTGACTCAGGCATCACTCAGTGTGCGGCAGTGAATGGGTGGAGTATGACATAACATAACAAACACACCATTGAGAAGGAAACTGGCTCGCCAAAATTAGTGACACATCTGAGAGTTCATGCTAAGTCCACTTTTTTCACTGTGTCTGCTCCATGCTTCATATACACAGAGAAATAAATTTTTTAAAAAATTAAGTGAAACCATATTTGGACACGCCCGCGTCGGTCCGAGCCTGAATTTTATCATTCTCACTACAGACTGGATGCATGTAAATGGGCAGTCAACAAGATGGGATGTTGAGGTAAAGCACAAGTAATGCAGAGAGAGAAAACTTATAGAGCTGAAAGTCCATGTTCATGTGTAATATATTCAGTTTACTTCATAATTTGGCCAAAATCAAGTGAATAGAGCTTTGTGTCAGGCAGAATTAAAGCAAAAATAGAGCGCACCTTAATCTCAGATGGGTTGCACCTCATGTGAAGAGCAACAGCATTTAGTTTAGGTCAGTGATGACTGCGATAAATATGAAATCTTATAATAACAACTCATGGTTTTTAATTAAAATTGAGGCAAGGTCAGCATTAAGACTTCACCTTCTGTGGTGGTGACTCTGAAATTGTGCTATTTA
Organism: Holocentrus rufus; assembly: GCA_900302615.1. Taxonomy (NCBI): domain Eukaryota; kingdom Metazoa; phylum Chordata; class Actinopteri; order Holocentriformes; family Holocentridae; genus Holocentrus; species Holocentrus rufus. The sequence continues at coordinate 28,319 of OMLF01057012.1, read as the reverse complement.
TAGGTGTTATAACATCGAAGGTTTTATATTTTTACACATATAGCGCACATTGTAACATATACATCTACATCTTACTTATTTTGCAGACACTCTTATCCTGAGCAAGTGAGTGCAGCATTATAATAAACTGTAGTCCTAGACCACCAACATCACAAATAATCAATAATAAACAAGATTATGTCGTTATTTCTCAATTTTACCAGATGTATGGCAAAAAGTGCCCTTAATTTTATTTTTGGCAAGGTGGATAAACCTCTGAAATCAATCACAGGACACTAAAACCATTGGAACCATAATAACAATTAGAATAATAATATTCATGCATACTTGTGAGTAATCAGATCAAAGTGTTGCACTGACTCAGTTCATGTTAAACAGACACTTTAGTATCGATTAATTATGCAATAGCCATGTGATCAAAAAAACTGCATCAAGGAGTGGATGGTACTGGCTAATAAATGGCCAGTCATTGATATATCAGGCTGATATAACTGGTGTATCAGTCTTAAATGAAAAGGCTTTAAGTAACACTGTTGAGCTCACTTTTGTGCCAGCTAGATGTTTTGTCTGTTGGGGTTTTGTCATCTAACACCAAGAGACGCAGTCAGCATGAAATTGGGATTGACCATGTCATAATCTGTGCAGAAGCCAAACTAGGAAGTCTCATTAATCCTTTTCTCATCTCTGAAAAAGAGACATGGAGAAGGAAAACTTAAAAATATACCTTAAGGACAGTTTCATGTACAAGTCTGAATAAAGTGAATGAGATGTAACTTGTGTCATTTTGCCTTGAATCTTCAGTCACTCCAGCTGCTCAGCTACAGGACAGTAATAGAATGTGCTTGTACTGGATACAAGGTGTGAATGAGTGTAACGCTAAGAATAAGAAACAGGGCTTTGCCTAAAAACAGCTTGTGCACTCAGTAAACCCTCTCTGCATAAACAATGGTTAAATATGTCTGATCCTTTTAGATGTAACTGCATTGATCTGGTCCTGGGAAATGCATCCCAAAGACATCCAAAACCATCAGAGCCTTTCCTGTGGTCGGACTCCCACTTTGACTATGATCTGAGACCGAAGTCTTACAACTATATAAGTCGCAGCACTTAGTCACTGTACGGCCTGGTTGGATGTTGGACGTGTCACTGACCAGGTCCGGCATGTCACCAAAATTACGTCAGCCGGGAGCACAGCTGAATCTCAACCCGTCCAGCATGGGTTTCAGATGTGGTAACCTTTACCCACAAACCCTGACCAGCGACTATTTTGACAAATGGACGGTCCTGTCAGCCCTAAAAACAAAACAAAAAAAGAACAAAAACTGCATGAAATCCTCCCTCACTGATCCCTCATTCAATGGCTTCTTGAAGTTGACAATAGCAATTAAAATTGTTCATACATTGAGCAGACCTTTTGATCTAAGCCTATTGGCATTTCCACTTCATGTTGCTTTATGCCCATGAATAACACTGGGAGAATCACTGAAAAGCCAGTTGGGCCTTTTTAGATTGCTGTTTTCTTGTTCTTGAACAGCAGGGACTGAATGAATGAAACACTAAGTTCTGTTCACATGATCGCTGTGCCGGAACCTCCTCTGCTCTCGGTTTTCTGCAGGGTCTCAGTGACACCGTCCCAGCTGCACGTCCCCTTCTTTGCCCTCCTCTCATTTCTTTACTTCTGCTGGGTTGGCTGTTTAAATCAGAGTGTTAGTGGGCGTGTGCATGAGTGTGTGTGTGTGTGTGTGTGGTGTGAGCGGTCCTAGGGCGCATGCGAACTGAGGCCCAAAGGGGAAACCCTTCCACAGATCTAAGCCAGCTGCCCTGCTTTAAACATTTCAGTACGAGAAGAGTGGGAGAGAGGGGGAACCCACATGCATCCCCCCTACCAGCGTGCTCAGACCACGCTGGCAAAGCAACTGCCAAGAGCATAAACAGCGGACGAGCAGCTGAAAATGGCAGATTTAAACCTTTGCCGTTAGCCGGGACGCCTCCTGAGAGTCTTTGCGGTTCAAGACTCCCAGTGCTCAGAGGGCACATGCTGCCCTGAAGGGGGGCGTTCAAGCAAACTGACCCCAGGGGTTAAGCAGAATCAGGTTCTGTGGGACTTTGTGGAGGAGGGGAGGAGGCAATAAGCAGCAGTTAGTGGGAGGTGGGAGGCCGCGGTGGGGCTCCTGCACTGCTCAGGAAGGAGACGAAGCAGTAGCAGGGAAGCAGGGAGAGAGGAGGAGATGGCCACGGGAGAAATCACCACACTTCCCGCCACACCTGAAGACGGCGGCAGCGGTGGCTTTCCTCCGGGAAACTTCAAGGATCCCAAAAGGCTGTATTGTAAAAACGGGGGCTACTTCTTGAGGATAAACTCTGACGGCAGGGTGGATGGAATCCGGGAGAAGAACGACCCCCACAGTAAGTACTTCCAGCCCCTTCTTTTTGCATTGCACAGAGGCCACACAAAGCTTCTTTATGTTCTATTTTTTTTAACATGCAGCAATGAAGCAACAGCGAAGTAAAAATCATGGAAGAACGATGTGAATTTTCCAACTCACTGAGTTCTGTTCTCCATTTGTAAACACTGAGACCAATGTGTGTGTGTGTAGGTCTAGTTCTGGAAAGTATAATAACTCTTCCTCAAGCACTTCTTATATTTCCCTCATCAATGGGAACTTTGATGGCATATGCATGATGTTTTTATGTAATGTAGATTACTATGTTGAGTCACATCCATTCACCAGACGACACAGCTCACTTACGTCACACAATACGGCAAAACATGGAGTTAAAAGCCAGGATCAATGGAGTCCTGGATGGAAAGTCCTTGCCCAGTATTTTATGGAGTTAAACTCAGTGAAATTATGTCACTAACAGTCTGCTGGTGTGTTTCACCAACATTAAAGGAGCACAGCTTCAGTATAGTGAAATAAATACTACTGACTTTAGTTTGACCAAAGGACCAAAATGGATTCAAAAACTGAGAAATAAGTGTTAGGCCTTGGATATTCTCACATTTTAAAAAAATGTATTGATAACCGAGCAGCTGCTACATTACAAATGAACATTCCTGTGCATGTCCTGGTAGCTTAGATACCCCTTTGTGCCTCTATCACTGATTATTTAAAGTGTGTCTCCTGTGTTGCATCAGTAATTGGAAGGTGGGGGTGGTGGTGGTGGTGGGGTTATGAAATTGGGGTTTTTCCCAGGAAAACACATGTTTGGGAATTTGTTGTATTACACAGGATTGCTTGAGATAGTGTGACATTTCAAGCAGGTGCGCCAAAACAACTGTCCAGTATCCCAGTATAGAATAAGTGAAGGAGAGAGGACAGGAGAACTATTTTTAGAATGATTCAGTTACCCTTCAGTCAGATTCAGCCAGACTTTACCGTAACATTTCCTGTGAAAATAACCTTGTTGTTGAGGCGATATCAGCAAGTCAGGTATAAAAAATAGAAGTGACGCAGTTACAAAAGTTGTTGCCTTTTGATCAGCAACTTCAGCAACATGTCCTCCTGGACAAGAAATTGAAGGCGCACAATTATCAGTTTATACATGAATATATGATCCATATTGATTCATAGAATAAGAATGCTAAAAACTACTAATCTTTTAGTTATTTAAATTTTAATACAGTTATGTGACTTCAACTGTGCTTCTGATAAAACAGACTTATTCTTAAGGCTGTGGTAAACTGGCCAACTTTTTGGGCAACATAGCAGGTCAGTGTACCTGCTAGGTGGAACTGAACTGTTACCAGTGTACCCAGTGATCCACAAGTAAGGTTTTGTGGCAGTGTAGATGGGCGTTTTGCTAACAGTTATAAATAATAGTATTTTTTCATCATAATTTTGTTCTTTAGTCTCTTTGTAATCGCTGATTGTGTTCCTTTTTCCTGTGCTGGTCCCTGCTGAAGATAATGTTGCCCATCAACATTGCCACAAAATGCTGCCCTTATATCACCACCACTGGGACCATTACAGATACGAGTCCTGAACCACACTGCAAGGACAAAGGCAGCTGAGGAAAAGTTTTCCCACAGCAGCTGTGGGACATGATATCCCCAGTAAACATCTGATGCACCACAGCACTGATCGGCCAATTATGCCTTTTAGATCTATGACATTAGTCATTGAGGCGCCAACTGTAACTACAGGCAGATGGGTCTATCTGAACTTTGTGGATTAGTCCTGGATGGATCCCCCCCATCTACCTTAAGAGGCCCCTGTGAAGAATTTCTCTCTCTCCACAAAAATATGGAGATGATTTATTGATAAATCTGTTATGCAGCTGTCAGCAGGTACTGTGTGGTCAGACCGTCATACAACACTGCAGTGCTGCTGTCTGATTGTGAACTGATTGCTAGTTATGTTTCGGTGATAGACAAAAATTAATGAACGTTACTACAACTGGCTGATGATAACAGGTGATTGTACCTGAAACTTCAGCTGCATCCAGATTTTCTCTCCCAACAAATTCGGAAACAAGGACACAGGTCATCATCAGCGGAAGTTTTACTGGAAATTTAATGAACTTAAAGGTGCTAAATGTAGCATTTTTTAAACATCAAATTATCTATGTTAAATTAATTGTGACACCATAGTGGAGATGATTGGGAGCCTCATTTGCTAGTGTTTTTCGAAATGAAGACCACATTTCCCATAAATCCTGTTGCTTCCTGGGGCAAAGAGGATGTTGTTACTTATGTCTTTTTGCCCTGACGCCGCTCCGCGTGTTTTTACTTTCTGTTTCACTTTACCGAGGAAGATAAACAGACTCGGTCAGCCTGGAGGGGGCTTCCCTCTCCCTGTGGTCCTTCCCAACATTTCTTCCACTTTCCCCCTTTTTGGCTTCTGGGTTTTTTTGGGGAGTTTTTCCTTGTCCGCCACGAGGGTTCAGGTCAGGGGTTGTTGTTTTTGTTTTCTATAAACTGTGGGCTGTAAATCCCTTTGAGACCGTAACAGTGATTAAAGACTCTAAACAAACTTGATCTTGAATTTCCACTAGTTTCCATCAGACTTTCACTTCTTCCACCGTCTGCTGTTGTGCATTCCTTTTGCTCCATTTGTGCTGGAAAAACAGTGCCCTTTTCCTGTTTTGTGCCACAAAGCAATATCCTCTCATTTATGGCACAAAGCTATCTGAGAAATGTTTATTTTATTTTATTTTTTTAAAACTTTTTACATTTTTTAATAATGTGCTCCACATCAAAGAGAAATTGAAACAAAATCGATCCAAATCAAATTCACTATGTCCGATACAGAGTAGAGGCTACATATCTTCTCAGTGGTCTTGTTTGTTTAATTCAGTTCAATTCTATTCAGTTTTACTTATATAGCGCCAAATCATAGCAGTTTAGTTCCTCAGAATTCATGTTTTATTAATGATTTATTGATACTGAAATGCTACATGTTGCGCCTCTATAATGACTGACTTCTTGGTGGCTCTGTGTGCACGTGTGCAGCACGACTGGATCTCTTCAACATAACGTGCCATCAGACTATAAATGGGGGCGGTTTGTGTAACCAAATTACATTCTGCACTACTTAAACAATTACTATTTCAATGTGATGAGCTAGTTTAGGAATCTGCTGCCTAAGATGTTTATGCGTCCTTTATCTTTATTTAAATGGATTTGGTAAACACATCACTTCATCTGCTCCCTCGGATTAAACATCCCGCCAGCAAACTACAAATGATTTCTGCCCTTGTTCATTTTGTGCGAATAAACATGTCTTTCTCCTTAGTAAAGCTTCAACTCCAGGCGACCTCGGTGGGCGAAGTGGTCATCAAAGGAGTTTCTGCGAACCGCTATCTGGCTATGAACAGAGATGGACGATTGTTTGGAGCGGTGAGTGCAAAGATCATCCTTTCGCTCGCAACACTTAATAAGAATCCTGCCAAAGTTGATTTATTTGTCTGCTCTGAAGCAACAACAAAATATTAGCAGTCACATTTCCTGGGATGGTGGAAATATTTTTAGGATCAGTCTTGTTCCAGTATCTGTACTAAAAAAATGCTTTTTGTCATTCATAATTCTGCAGCCTGTCTCAAATGTAGTTATACATTTTTATATACATTAACTCTTACATTTTTCCTGTTTCCAGTTACACTTATCAATAAAATGTTGATTTATGTCATTAAAATCATCAAAAAGTTAACAAGATACAGCTTTACTTTTCAGTATTATTGTTAAAATTGCATGCCTACTTTTGAAACACCCAGTACATGCTTCATATGTCCTTCACTGCAGACAACCTCAATGTAAATTTTGGTAGAATTCCCCTTTAACAATTTTAAAGAATTGTGACAAGCTTTCAAAATTTAGTTCGGTGGTGCTTCACTCAGACAGTTTCTGAATATATTTGTAGTTGAATATTTGTAGTTTTTTGTAGTTGAATGTGGTTCAATAGCACTCTTCATATTCAAGGGTCAGGATCAATTCACATGTCAAAATTCAAAATCAGAACATAAAGAGAAAACTGCTAATCATTGATTAATGATAACAATTAGTATTAACTTTCTGTTATGTAATGAAGGTTATATGGACATTTACAGTGAAGATTTTCAATTTTTGGGCTTGAAGAAAATCTGATTCCTGGATTGGCCGACTCTAAAGTAAATTGACCCCGACACCCTGACACATGCAGCACTCGGGCTGCAGTGTTTTGGAAACCAAACATTTACCAGTCAGCCGACAAAAAAAATCCTCCCTCAGCTAAAGGAAATAATTAGGTCGACAACTCCTCTGGCTGGGCTCGTTTGTCAGAGTCATCAGGCAGGCACTTGGAGTAAAGAGGAAAGCGTACAGCATCAGATGGACTCAGGTCAAAATGAGACATTTAATACAGGAGCTGGATGGGAGTCTGAGAGGCTGTCCTGTACCCAGATGTCACAAGTTCGATTCCTGCAGCTGCCAGTGTGTCCGTCCCTGTTAGAGGCTGCGTTCACACTGCAGGCCTCTATGCTCAGTTCAAGTTGTCACCAATGTCACCAACACGAATGGAGTGATGTCCAGAGTACATGTGAGAGCAGAGCAACAGTTCTCCCATTTGTTGGGAACACAATTCAGTTATGTGTCTTTGAGTTTTGACTGGATTGAGGCGTCTCCCCAAATCCAATCAAGCTCTCTGTTACTTTCCAGTGTTTTGTCTCGTTGTCGTCCTAACCAGGCTGTGGTGGGCGATGAAATTCACCATGAGACAACTGTCTCATGGTGAATGACTTAAGTTTTGCTTAGTGTCATGGCAATGCTGACATGTTCCCATTTGAGCATTCAAATACAAATTAGATTAAGTTTTATGCCCTGGGATCTGATTGTGTACCACATATCCATGTGGCCCAGCCTGGCACTGAGAGAGGCATGTAATTTATGATGAGCTACAACCAATTTGCCTCTCTGAGAGTAAATTCAAAAACCTCAGGATTAGACCGAGGACCTTCAAATGAAACTCCCCTGCTCTTACTTATAGATGTTTTGTCTCTGTATGCTGCAGCTGTACATGTGCATTAGGTTTTGATTTTAATGTTTGGGACTGACAGAGAGACTTTAGGTCAATTTATATTTCTGGGTCAAAATGCCGCCATAGCTACGCCATCAGTGTCTGTGGCTCCTGCATAGCCTGCAGAGGCTGCTGCTGTAGCTTGCATGCATCTCTGCAAAAATGTAACCGACAAATGACTGCACGGCGTCAGGTGAGAAATAGCCCAAAACATCGCTCTGGACGCCACCAATTGTCTGCAAGTGGGCCCTTCGTTTCAGATAATGTAAACATAATTGCTTCCAATTTTATCTGTGCTTCGTGAGCGTGGACTTAATAAAATCTTGACAGAGCTGTCCAGTGTTTCAGTGATCGGCTCAGTGTGACACAGAGTAAACAGAATTATAAATGCTCACACCAGCCTGGGCCACTATGGTGTAGCTAAGGCGACACTTCAGTGCAGAAGTACAATTTGACCTGTACTGTGTCTGTTGGCTGCAGCAAAAAAAAAAAAAACAAACAAAAAAAAGCGCTACCTCAAGCAGCATTTTGCTCTTCACTGATTAGATATTAGATATGTCACATGTAAATGGGATGAAAATCTGAATTGGGACACTTTAAGGTGCAGAGTAAACGTAGTCAGAGGTTTTTTAGGTAAGACACTGAACCTAAATCTTTATCACAGTGACATCACATATGACAATCCTGAATATAAGAAATAGACCAGCAACACTTGGCGTCTGTTCTGTAGCTACACTGACACTAATTATAGGTGCAGTGGAAGTGTGAAGAGCACAGCGACTGATGTGGTTTGGTGGCGGTGCAGGCTTGTCCACAGCTCATGTAAACTCCAGGGTGCGCTTCCTGCAGCCTCCTAATGAGAAGCTGCAGTAGCTGGCGGCCAGCGGCCACCCAACTGGCAAACGCATTGCTGGCGTGCCATCTCTGCTGCTGCACATGGGTCGAAGATTGTTAAAAAGCCACAGCGCATTAGCAGCTTCCTCAGTATTTATTGTTAATGAAAACAAATGATATTTTGATCCGGATGATGAATTTAAAGTCTAAATCTCTGTTTTTGTCACGATGTGATGAAAAGGCAGCTAATAGTGAGCATGTTTTTCTTCTTTTTCACACTTCATCCAGCACCTCGACTGGATGTGCTTACATGTCTCTGGCCCGGTTTTAGACATGAGTCATCTAGTAAGTCATTGCCGCTGTATTAGGCCCTGGCCGAAATATTCATTCACTGATATTATTGGCCTTTCACACATACAGCGCTATCTGCATTTGTCCCACTGATACCATCTGTACAAATTTATTATTTACTTTTTATTATGCACTCAAATATAATTTATTATGCACTCAAAGCAAAATAAAATCCTATAATAGATGTCTGCTTTAATGTGTGAATTCTGGACAAGAATTAAAGAATTACATGAAAAACATTTACAGACTGAATGCAATGATCATGTATTGATCAAACTCCTCTCTGCATACATATTGTTTTAGCTGTGTGTAAGAATGGATTGCTACCGGCAGCTTTTCGCTGGTCACCCAACAGGCAAAACCCTCTGCACATTTGATATCTCCACTGCTGTTTTACACATTTCCAGTGTTAAAGCAGAACTACTATTGATAGAAATGTGCTCTATGCTAATGCATTTGGATCGTGAACTGAACAAAGTAGCTCTATGTGCTCGCTGCTAATGTGACTGTGAGAGCTGTATAGGTAGTTCAGTCACAGTCAACTACAAAACAAAAGACCCTCTTGTTGGACAGGGTGTGGTCTAGTTAACACCCAGAAACACTGATTTGGGCCAGACGTCAGTGATGTCCTTTTCACTGAGAAACAGACAACATTAAGGTTAAATACGGTCAAATCTTTCAGTCTGCATTGACTTTTATTCGTCCTATTCATCCTATTATCTTTTTTCCAACTTTTTTCAAATCTATTTTTTATCATAAGGTTGAGTGGCATTTGTGTTTTTTTTATTTGTTCGCATCTTTTTATTGTATTCCTTGGCGACATGCTTTAAACCGTCCTCTTTGACTTAGATACACAAATTAGTAATAGCTTTTTTATATTCAATCACTTTATTGATCTTTTTTCCATCTCTTAAGACAAAGGACCCATAGATAGAGTTAATATCCAGACCAGTTTCATTTAGAAAATACAGGACTACAGAAAAAAAAAAAAAAAAAGTCTTCATTACCGAGGGACACTGAGCTGAAATTCTTCCGTCCCAAGAGTCTCTTCTGAAACAAAGTCGGCATTGAGGTCTGAGGTGTTTAATGAGGTGAATTAACCTCAATAAAATATCAGCATTACAAACTCTCCTCTCTTTTGACAACATATGTTTAACTCATTCAATTTGATGTCATCCAGATCATGTATCTTATTTTGAGTTTATGTCACTACATGTACAAAGACGTCCTTTAGGATGACTTTACACACCGGATTCATAGATGAAAAGTGGAACAGATTCACTTTGGTTTAAATATGTGGTTGTGCTAGAAATGAAGGATTTCATTGAAAAATGACTTAAAAAAAATCTAATTGCTTGGATGAAAGAAAAAGACATTATAGACATTATGTTGAGTCATCTTAAAATCTTTGTTTACAAAGTGACATTTTTGAATTACATTTCTAATGTGAAATACTGGCTCATTTCATTTAAAAACAAATCATCCAAAATGGATGTATTGCATTTCGGAATGAACATCTGAAATTTTGTGTTTACACACTAAAAGAGTGAAATGACCAATCAGCAGTTCCTTCATGGTAAAATAAATAGTGATGAGTTTACAGCCATGTATATACACCATATTACAGATTAGTCTTACATTTTCTTAACTATATCGTTCTAGTTTGCCAGTTTATGATATACAGTAAGTGCAGTGGGATTCGGTCCTGTTTAAGTCCACTTCCTGCTCGCTCATTGTGAGCCACTCTGGATGAGAGATGAGAAAATGTTTTAAATGTAAAATACACTTTATCAAACTGCACTTTCCATATTTATAATTTGTCCGTGTCTTTTCCCTCAGAGACGAGTGACAGATGAATGCTACTTCATGGAGCGGCTCGAGGCGAACAACTACAACACCTACCGCTCCAGGAAGTACCCGGACATGTACGTGGCGCTGAAGCGGACTGGCCAGTACAAGTCTGGAAACAAAACTGGACCGGGTCAGAAGGCCATTCTTTTCCTTCCAATGTCCGCCAAGTGCTAATCCGGAAACTGCCCGACAAATATTTAACACTTAAGAAGCAAAAGATAAAGGAGGAGGAGAAGAGACGAAAGATGTGACAAAGGCAATGAAGACAAAGTGTTCCTTCGACATTGCCCAAAAATGGCTGTGATGCTTTTAACCGTGATTTTTTTTAATGTTTTGTTGAGCGAACTTTGCTGAACATGCCTGCTCTTTTTCAGCAGCGCCCTGTTTCACTTTTAAACAGTGGAGGAGCTGCCCTTTAAAACCAGTCAGTCTATTGTTGACCAACCACAGAGCATCATCCATTCATTTCCCCACACAGATTTATCCTAGCTGGCCCAACGGATTCAAACCAGCAACCTTCTGGTCACGCCTCCTTTCAAAACCTTTGGTTGATCTGGATGTGAGTGATTCAGGCAACTTGGGTGCACTTTTTCAACAACAGTCATTTTAAAACATTAAGAGGGAAAGTAAAATATAGAACAGGATTAAAAAGAACAAAGTGACTGAAACAAAAAGTGTAAATTTTTTTTTTTTTAGATTTTTTTGCGCCTGTGGTACAGAATTTAGTTTGGAAAAATAAAAACACAACACTCAATGAATTGCAACACAAGCACTGCTTCTACAGTATACTTTTCACACATTATTGTCACATTATTCAGTATCTTGACACATTTCATAGATAAGTAGTGAATTTCCTGTGCTCGTCGCCCGATTGCCATAGTATTTGCATAATTTGTAATTTGAGCGAAATATACCAAGTTGGATATTTTTCACTATGAGATTATGGTGGCGAATGATGTTGAATGCAATGACAGTTCAATGTAAAGTATTAGTTTAATAACATTAGCTGATGATGACCTGCAAAATCTGGGGGCTGCAAACGTTTGCAGCTGCATCACGAATCTCATCACGACCTCCATCATGGAGGTCCACTGGAGAACGAGCTGTGCATAAATAATGTCGAATGCTACATTTCATTAGAAGTTGGAAAAATCTAACAGTTCCTAGTTGTGAAGTCAAGTTTTATCAACCCCAAATTCAGGACCTGAAGTCATAACAACATCTGCTGCCCATCAACAGTAAAAATGCTGTCCTTTCAAAATCCTTTCAAAAACTGTTTCATTGTCAGCATCATATATTTTCAGATCAATCAACATACTGATAGTAAACGTATGAAATTTAAAATAAGTTATTAGCTGTTTTTTGCATTTATTGTTAACATTCGCAAGCTTGTTAGCATTACCAAGCGTGCACATTTTTAGCTTTCTTGTAGCTTGAATGCACATATTTTGGTAAAGATGCATTCCCAACTAACGATGTCCCACATCTGACAACATTATAACGAGCTGAGATATCTGAAAACAATTATGTACTGTAATACAGTAAACTACCTTTCGACTTTAGTCATACATCTTTTTCAAAGCACTTCAAGTTGTAGAGAAAATCATCTTGGTTAACAAACAACCGTTTCTTTTGAGTTTGCTAGTTCTTTAAAGATGTGACTACTAGCCACTACTAAAACTAGCTTTTGCTAGATACGTTAGCTAGAGCAATGACCATGACAATAACCATAGCTCACTACATGCTATGGTTAGCTAGTTAACAAGCTGACATTATCTAAGCACAAAAGTGATCACATGGATAAGAGATGATATGAACAGTATCCCGTCAAAAAACTAAACAAAACAGAGTGTATAAATTTAAGTGTTCAAAGGACCTCCAATATGGCTGCCAGAGTGTGCAGTGTAATTTAAACCTCTCTATAGCTTAATTTGGTAAATGCACAAAAGTATAATGAGGCATATTCACCTGAACATGCCATCAGATTCAACAGGTACCAGATTGACTCTTTAAAGCCACAATGTGAACATGTCCGTGTGTGAAACTCATTCCTCTGACAGTAACAGTTCTTGCCTGAATCACATCGCAAACAAAAGTCCAGTCATAAATTCACTTCAAGTATGTGTGATATTACTGACCATGTCTTAACACAGTTAGCCCTGATACAAGATCAGCACTGGTGTGGCAGTCTATGTGGACTCGGCTTGAGGGCTAGCTAGGATTTCTGTGTCGGAGGAAGCTGCCTGTGGTACAGCTGGTAAAACATGCCGGAGTAGACGGCGGGAAGCTCCTCCATGGCGAGGTCGATTCTGTCGAAGCCCTGCTCCAGGCCGTGAAGCAGAAGCCTGGCTATGCGAGTGGTAATGGGCGTGGTTTCGTTGGTCTTGGCGAGCTCGGCGAGGTCCAGCCACTCGCAGCGCAGACACTCCTGAGTGCAGAAGTTGATGTCGTAGGTGAGCGGGCTGAGTCGGCAGATGATGTACATGTCCGACATACCGAAAGCGCCGGGGTGGTTGTGCTGCTGCCGGATGCTGAGGAGAGACCTGAACTCTGAACGGACGCCGGTTTCCTCGAAGACCTCGCGAACTGCAGTGGCACCTAAGGAAGAATCACAGGAAATATAAATATATGGAGGCATTCAAAAAGGTACTGAGAAAGGGGCGTTGGTTTACGTCCCCTTGTCAGAATCACCTTGCAGACTGTTTTTGTTGTAGTAAAAGGGGGCAAATATATAAATATATATTTTTTGGAAATGATAAACATTTGACGCTGCTTTTTGGGTTGGGTTGTGTATATATTATCCAAAGCTGCTTTGAAAATGTTACAAAAGGTGAATTTGGAAGAACAGAGTATAGTAGATCTATAATTCTTTTCATATATATCATGTGCCTTTGTTCTGTGCGGTTCACATGAATGTATCATCTGTAAGTAAGCATAGTACTAAAATCAAAGGATTTAGCTAGATGTACTGTATTAGTTTTTTGCTCCGTTGAGCGTGACACTCACCAATATTTTCTCCTGGATCAGACAGACCACCAGGGAACTTCCAAGCGTTCTTTGTCTGAAATGGAGGAGCAAAGTTAAAATTTAACATTAATTCTGAGGGATGGCACTGCTGTAAATGTATCACAGAGTAATGTCACTGCAGAAATGTCCATCTTGTATTGAGTTTTAAAATCTGCAAATGGGCTGAAATGATCTCACTTGTTTCCAATGCAGTGTAAAATCACTTGTTTCTTACAAATTCTCCAAATAAACAGGATTATCGTTAAGTGAGGCAGTTCTGTCAACTTTGTTTTTAAAGATAATACCAAAGTCTGACTCAGATTAACAAAGTTCTTGAAGCATATGAACATTTTTAAAACTTTGAGATTTTAAAACTCAATACTAGATTAAATGGTTTATTCAGTGGGACTTTTTTTCATAATACCTTAAATTGTGATGATGCAGGCAAAACAAAGGGAATGGTGACGCTCTAATCCGAGCATCCTTGCAGACTGTTGGATGCATTTTATGTTTTATGTTCTAGTTCATGTTCATTCTTGACAAAGAGAGACTTTAGACTGTTAAGTTCGATGTGGTGAAGTGTGTGTGTGTGTTCCACAAAGTGTTTCACCACTTTTTCTTGATATTTAATGACAGTTTGCTGCTGGTTAAATTATGATGTTATTGTTGTATATATATTTTTGTAGTTACGTAAAGAATTTTGTATACAGCGCTTTTTTTTTTCAGAAATACTAATTCATCTTAATTTGATTTTCTTCATTTTACAAATCCTGTCTATGAGACGGTTACGAATGCACTAAGGCATTTATTTTCATATATTGTCTAAAAAATGCTATATTTTTGGAGCTATTTGCAAATGTGCTGGTAGGAAGAAATAAACAATTTGTGTATAACTGTAATTGGTTTGGTTCCTGAAAATAAAACATCACAGAATACAGAAATGACAATCCCAAAGACTTGCTGATGCAATGTTGAACACAATGGACGATGATTAAATTAAACACCGTTACCCATTACATCATGATGACTTCTCAGTTCCCAGTTCACTGGGGATCTGTCAATTGTCTTTTGTGTTGATGTCAAAGTGATAATGTCCTGCTTTCTCTTCAGGAAGTTCGTAACCTTTCATGAGCTCTGAACTGACTTGGCCTGCCAAACTCTGTTGCCAAGGGCCAGACTGTTGTAAAGCTCATTTCCAGTAAACAGCTACGTGGGGAGCAGCAGGAGGAGGAGGAGGAGGAGGAGGAGAGAGAGAGGAAGAGATAAAACACTCCCCGCACTTCTAGGCCACTAACTGTTTCCCTCTGTTTCTGGACAAAAGCCATCAGGATATACGCTCTCAAGATTCCCGGCTTTCCGACACACTGCGGGTGATCCGATGCCAGCAAACAGGCAATTCAACTCCTATCAGTTATCGGTCTCCACACGGTCTCATAATTATGGTTCATATTTCTCAACCCCCGCCCCCCACCACCCCTCTGTCCCCTTCTTGGTTCACTGCTGCTGGCGCTGCAGAGGGACGGAGCGGCAGAGGGAGAGGGAGGAAGAACGTTCTAGCTCAGTTTCCATCACGCCACTTTTTGTGCAACCTGAAGTTTTGACTTTGACAAAGGACCATGGAGATGCTCGTTCTGTCTGTACGTTTGCTTGAGGTGGATTTTGTGGCGTATCGATGAAGAGGTTGACTGAAAAACTGGAAACAGAAACAGATTTTGCCAATGAATGATTACAAAGGAGAAGAGCTTGTGTGTTTTTTTTTCTTCCAAGATGTTCTTTGTAAACAGATGGCAGCTAATGTGAATTTTGTGTCGACCGATGATTAATCACATCCAGAAAAAATCCTTGGAACAACCTCCCAGAACTGTTTTATGCATCTTTGATCCCAGATGTACAGTTCCTGTTGCTGAATGGCCATTTCCCCTCTAACATAGTGCTGTCATCGCCAGCAAGCAAGAAGTACAATGACATGAAATAATAATTATTTCACCAATGGCAAGCAAATTGTGAAATGTGGCGTGGGAGACTTCACACGCACAGCAAGTCTTATTTGATGAAAAATCATCAACGCAAACGCACCTGATTAACATTTAAGCTCTGTCAACACTTCAAAGATTTGCTATAATTTGCAAAAAACCTGAATGGAGACTCAGTGACGGATGTTACAGGACGAGAACGAGGGAAAGGGGCTGTTTATTTGAAGTGTTGTCCTTACTTTTACAAATTTGCTTCAAGTTTTAATTCTGGAAAAAAATGAATTCTTACCTTAAAGGGGCACTTTGTAATTTATAAAAAGGAGAATTGAAAAGTAGAATTAACACAACTTTGAGACAAGTCTCTGGCGCAGCACTGCCCACCCCCTTGAATTATGGTGGCCTGTGACTGATAGAGACAGTAAAGTCAAATTTTTACAACAGAGATTAGTGGGCTAGCTAATTGCAACGGCAATCCAACATAAATACCTAGCAAAGGCTAAAATATGACCATGGAAAATGTGGTAATTATATTGCTGCTTTGCGGATTGCTTTGTCAGTTTGAGAACGAGGCTTTTTCACCTTGGGAGGTGAAATCTCTTGTGACGTGGCTTGTAGCTCCATATTTAAGTGTCTGGAAATGCAAGCTGGGAGTCCTGAACCTCCATTGGGTGGGATGTTTTTGTCCCAAAACAGATTATAGGCTGGAAACTCAGAGAGCCAGAAATCTCAGAAAAGTAAATAACAAGTCATTGACCCTGCAGATATGATGTCAATTTGTGCGATAAGACAGTAAAAATCTAACTTGAGCAAAGTTAGCTTGTTTCCCCCAAGAATCTTAATTGCTTTCCATTTTGCAGCAGTTCGTGTTACTTTTTTCACACGGAGGATATCTCAAACAAAGCTGTGCAGAAAAGCGTCAAAGGGGCCTGTTGTAAGTCAACCTCATAACAACTCCGGCACTACAGCAGGCCTCTGTGAGAGTGGACAGACACACACACATACACAAAGTTGTTTGAGTGGGTTCAGCCCATGTAAACACCGGCCTTAGTGTGTTTGCTTGAGGTCAAGTAATGTTGCACAGAGCTACGCTAAGTGTGAGGAGAGCTGTAGTAAAGGTCTGTGAGAAGAATCTGACCCACGTTTGGACAGAGAGGCAGCAGGCGCTCGGAAGAAAAACGACTAAACAAACAAAGACGAAACTAATGATATTTTTAGCAGCAGGGAACAACTGGCGCTTCATTTGTTCATTCTTATTTTGAATATAAGGATGAATCAGGGTCTGGGATGAGCTCTTTGGATCATTTCAATATTTTTCACCTCCCAGAATAATTAATAGACATTTTTATAGACAGACATGCTGTCAATGCTGTTTCAAATGTAGAAACAACCACTGTATGTTTTTATCAATCGTACCACGTTTGTAATCTGTAACACAGAACTCAAATGACAAGATGCTGAAGCATAAAGCTTCAAATTTTGAGAACAACCAAAGCCTGTATTTGTGTGAAACCTTCAAATGTTGGTGAATTCTTTGTTTTTGTTTTTCCTTAGGATATCAGTTTCCTGGAAAGTAAAAAAAATCTGTTGTGGCTTTTTTCATTGTTACAGCAAACTGCTGTATGCATTTAATTGGACGGCAGCAAAATGAAAATCTTAAAATCTTGTATTAATCTTATGAAATAAATTCAGTAAATATAATTTAAAGAACTTAATGCATAAATATAGCAGATTTAATATTTGGGTCATGATGTATGGTTAAGCAGTAAACCGGCCGTATATTAATAAAAACACCATATTTCATAAATAATAAAAATACCTTGTTTTTGTCTTGGACAACCAGAACTTTTCCATTGGACTCGTCAACAACGGCTCCTGGAAGAAACAAACAAACCAGTTTGACAATTTAATGGTGTTGTGATTTCACAAGTTACACAATCACTTGCATCTCGAGGCCAGTGTGTCAGCTGCTGGCCCAAATCCTGCAGAGAACTTCAAAGAAAAAGAGGAAGAGAGGGGAGACCTGTTGGCAGTGCAGCTCGAGGATAATTATCAGGTCGCACATGACATCAAATCTGCTCCGAGTCGAGGAAAAAGGCCTGAGAGGAGCCTGTAGTCCATTTAAAATTCTCTTTTTTAAACATTACTTTATTCCAGTGGACAAAAATAATAATCAACGCAACAGTTGAAGACAAATTATGCTTGCTGTTTATAATTTGATGAGCTGGGAATTTAAATTTATTCTTTGCTGCATCTGCTTTTTTTTATTCACTTTAGACAAGAGGGTCAGCGAAATTCCAAAAATAAAATGTACACTTGATTTTTCTCCAAAGCGCCTCACAGTACTGTGAGTGTATTTTATTTTTAGAGGCCTCAATTGGGAGTGAAAGCTGTAGCTTTGGCAGTGTTACTGCCTTCTGTCTTTGAGCTGGACAGAAACACACAGACTGTAAATATGGACAAACTGTATTTACTCTTTTCCAAGAAGAACAGTGGACGACTTATTTAATTTCATTTTTTTAATTCATCAGACCAAGACAAAAAACTGCATTTCACCAAATGCTCTTCAAAATATTCCTCAAGTGAACCCAAATGCGTCCAAGTCTGAATATCTCTGGGGTATTTTGGGGGTAAATTAAATAGGTTATGGTGAAATGCCTCACTTGCTTGTCCGGTCTAAACAGAGTAAGAGTGACTCAGCTGTACTTGTGAAATGTTTGGACGTCCCACCTCCTCTTTATGTTTTTTTTTTTTTTTCAGCAGGTAGTGACTAAGTGAGCCGGCTATGTGCTGCTGCTGACAGCTGAGGAGGAGGGGGAGGAAACGGGGGCTATACTTTCTTTTCCGGTACTGCGTCTGACCGGGACGCGCCTCCTTAAATGAATGTCACAGATGTGTAACGAGGGATGGGTCGTCTTAAAGGCCCGGCTTGGACTTTGCGAGTGGAAATTGATGTCATCCCCGGTCTCTGTGCCATATGGCGCTTCACAGGAGGAGGCCGGGTGCTGCACAGAGAGGCTATCATTATGCAAACTGCTGTCCAGGAAACAAAATGCTCAAACGGAGCTGGATGAGAAAAAAAAATGGGGGGGATAGGAATTAGGAGACAAAAAGGCATTAGACATAAACAGAACGGCATTGTGGGTCATGTAGTTCAAACTTGTTGATCAATCTACAAAAGACAAAATAATAATCTCTTCTTATTTCTCATCCATTTTCATAGCAGTTGATGGTGAGTCTATGTTCATATAATATTTTGCTACAGGGGCGTAACTGTGATCTAAGGGGCAAGGGGAGGGGGGGGTCCTCCTCCAGAAAATTTGTAGCCATTTAAAAGTAATTTCCTGCATTTTTACAACTGCATGACTCAGGGTAGACCAGCTAACTAGCTGAAATATGACAGACCTACATATGTTGACGTGAACCAAGTTGAATAATATTCAACTTGGTTTCATTATTTTACCTTAGTTACAGCTCAAGATTAGTGTTATTGTTCTACCCCCGAAATTGGGGAAAGATACAAAGCTTATCTCCACTGTGACTTAAGTAATGTTTAAAAGGTTTTATTGTATGATGGGGTTTTTCAATCCAGTCCTCGGGGACGTCCAGACATCCCACATATCACATTGTTTTGTCTAAATGTGACAAGTCTTCACTAAAATCAGAAGGGACAAAAGAGTATTTTTTTGTCCGTAGTGTAAATAACATCTTTGTTTTGTCACAGAAACTGTCACAGCATTAAGGCTTGACCACTGCTGGACTAAGTGATGCTGATAATGTAGAAATTTGAGTTTATTCTGCTGTCACGCTCATTAGGAGTTATTCTAGATAAGAGTATCAGATCAAAAATGTAAAAATGTAAAAAATACAGGTATAATACAGGTAATACAGGTAATACTGGATACAGGTTGGGATAGAAACTTTTTTCCTAACATAAGAACATATTTGATGCTGAACAGGATTTAACAAAGTGCTATTTTTTAATCATTTATTGGGTTGGAAGATGATACAAGTAAAACCAGTCAAAAAAAGCTCTGTTAATTAGACAGACTTGTTATGAGTTGAGCAACAGTTGCCATTTCACTGGGTTCTGAAACCCTCTCATGTTCTGTTTACTTGTAGAAGGGAAATTGGAGTTGTTGGGAAACTCTGCAGGATCCCTGTGGGACCCCGAACCCCAGTTTGAGATCCAGTCACCTCTACAGAAGGAACAGGTACAGCTGGGATCTGCCTGTGTGTGTATGTGTATTTTCCCTTGCTTTGACTTTTCAGAACAATAGTGTAAGTGATATATTAAAAGACAACAAACACACACATCAAATCAATTGAACAGAGAGACAGATAAACAAAGCACAGTGTCTTGGCTGCCTGCCTTGTATGTCGACATTATTTTGAAACTTAGAAACTTTTTTTTTCTTGTTTTCTGAAGGGGGGCCTGGCAAAAGGAGAGGAATTTCTGGACCCAATCTGACCAGATGGAAAGATGCTCTGGACATGTTCTGACATGCTTCAAGTACATCCACTTTTTGGGAAGAGCTGTGAATTTCAGTCTGCCCTCTGGTGGACTAAAACAAACTGAGCACGAGGTATTCTGGCAAACTTCAGCAGCAGCTTCCTTCCTCTGTCTCCACATTCATGATCCTGACTGAGTGAATTTCCATTTCTTTAAAAAGATCCATCACAGCCTGCAGCATCTTAAAAGCTTAGATTAAGGGATGTAGTAGAAGGTAAACACAGAAGAGTTTATTCACAGTTCACCATCTTTTCAGACGGGTATTAATTTTTTTAGACATAAATTCAGAGTAAATATCATAGCAAGTACTGTCAAACTGATGGAAATTATTGGGGGGCGGGGGCAAATTGATGCTTTTATTATACCACAATAATAATAATGACAAGAATGAGAAGAAGAAAGTTTGTACAGCACCTTTAAAACTGTTACAAAGTAACAAAAATAAAAAATAAAAATCTATGAAAATATAAAAAACAGGGTTTAAGGAAGACCTTTTTGCAAAAATTTTGAGAAGTGACTTAAAGGATGATACTGGATTGTAAATAACTGATTATATTGGTGTTTATGTGCCTTATGTTGATTACTGAACGGTGATTTTTTTCTTCCATGAAATCACTATAAGGGATTGAAAATGATGACAGGAAGGATTCAAGGCCTTACAAATCACATGTCCACATCTCCTGAGGCTGGTGCCAAACCTCCATCAGCTGCTGTTAAATATCAGTTTCTAAACAACTTGGGTCAGTGATTTACATTAAGAAATCGATGCCTCTTGTCTGTTCATTCCTGCAGTGAGTCAGTGAGCCTCGGGAGCCTGTGGTCCGCTCCGTCAGACAGAGGTAATCTAACACTCAACTGTGCCAATCACAGCCTCAGATCCTCACTATCTAAAACAAAATGTCCTGAGTCAGCAGCCAAAAAACACTGTCAATTTTATGAGTGTATTTGTGATCAGCCTCAAATCCGTAATACTTCTCTCCTTTCTGTTCTTACCTCGGTTCCTCTGTACCTAACTCCAGCTGCCTCCCCACCCCTCCTATTCCCGGTCTCTGGGCCTTTCATATAGCAGCTGTGTGCAGCCTCTCTATTATTAGGATTATCCATCTACTGCCATCTCACTGCAAAAACAAACAATTCAAAATTACCCCTTCATGACACTAAAGATGTTGCTTACAGCAGCTTACACATAACTAAGGCTTTACTGGTTAAGACATTTCCTAAATTTTGAATGGGGCAGGGAGTCTTCTGATTTAGTTATCACTTAAAACTAACTAGCTGTTACTAGGAATTCAGTCTGGACTTTAACAGATTTGTGAGTGGTTTGTGCAGCCCTACTCGGTTAGGAGAAAAAGTCTCTAATATGAGCGTGGCCTTAAGTTTTGATTTATCATCTTCTAAAAGGTGAGATGATTTCCTGCAAGTGACCATACGGAGACCAGATATTGCTCTGTGTAAAAAAAAGGGCAAATCTGCAGTGTATCAGTGAGGGATATTTAACTCTTTCCTCTGTCACAGCCCCAGTGTCGTCTCTGAGCCAATGATGACGTATTGTTTACAT
>OMLF01057011.1:11651-25400 GCA_900302615.1 Holocentrus rufus | reverse complement strand
CTCTCGACTGCCTTGGGACTGAATCTATTTATTGGGACTTTGCTTGGAACATGAGGATATTTTGACAAAAAAAAGTGGTTGTGCATTTGTGTTAATAAGAACTTATGAGGACAGAGGTGTGCGTCTACTTTCCAAGGACACAGAACGTCACACAGCACTTCACATTTTTAGGACTGGAGCTACCTGTTTCATACTTTTACAAAGCCCATGTCTAGACTCCATCAGCTGCTCTATTTCTCGCTATGGAATTTGTACAGTAATGTCTTGGAAAAAAAGAAGGTCAATAAACCAACAAAACAAAAGATAAGAAATGTTGCTTGTTCTAGATAAGAAACTCAAATTTCAACCAAGATGAAAACAAAAATGGTGCTTCAAGCCAAAAGCAGATCCAAAGTACTATTGAAAAGGGCCAACACTCCACTACATGCTGTTGTTTTGAGTGTTGGCTCATTGCAGCAGAACTTTTCTTCTATAGATATATATTAAGTTGCTGACCTCCGCCACCAGTGTGGTGAGCTGGTTGAAGGTGGGTCTGTCGGCCGGGTTGCAGGCCCAGCACTTCCTCATTATGCTGTAAAGCTCCTGCGGGCAATCCGGCGGTCTCTCCAGGCGCTCACCCTCCCGCTCCACACGCCACAGAATCTGGATTTCAAAAAAAAGAAAAAAAAAAGAGAGTTATTAACGGAGACACTAAAATTCCAACTCCAAGATCACATTATAAACAACAATATGGTTTCCAGATACATCATATTATATCATTATATTATACATTATACAATATTACAAATACAGCTGTTAAACTTGTACCTGTCTGCCATTTAGGCCGAACCAGGGCTCCTCACAGTAGGTGAACATCTCCCACAGGGTGATACCAAACATCCACACGTCTGAGCAGTGGGAAAAGGAGCCGACGCGCAGACTCTCTGGAGCGCACCTGGAAGAAAAGGAGGAGGGTGGAGGTAGAGGAGGAACAGAGGTTAGAGGGGGAAAAATACTGGGCATTGTCTGAGTTTAAAGATACTTTCTGTGCATTAAAATAACAATCAATAAGACATATTACACACGATCAGCCTGTGTCTGTGCACTGCAAACCTTATCAAGTCATTTCGTCTCATAATCCGAGTTAAAATCTTGGGTAAAGGTAAAAAAATCTGCAAGTGGGATGAGATAATCCCAACTTTTGTCCAGGATTTTCTTGACTGAAGTGTCATTTTCTTGATACTCGCAGGCTGATCTGCCTTATTTTGCCTTGTTTCAACATATTTGTATTTGTTCCCAGAAAAAATCCTGAAGCAAATGAAGGTGCATTGGAAACAAATGGGCAATTTTTGCACTCCCTTGAAGAAAAACAAGATTTTAACACTGAAAAAACTTGTTGAGAAGGAGATTTTGCAGTGTGACCATGTGTCCACAGGCCTAAATCACCCTACTGCCTGAAATGAGCTTATCAGTGATGTCTGTCCGCAGCAAGAGGCCAGCAGGGTTGTGGCTATCAAGTGCAGCGAAATCACAACATCAGCGCTCTGTACATTTTTATTGCAGACGAGCTGCGTTCACCATCTGCCTGTGGCGGCTTTTACAAACACTGGTTTCCTCGGTCGCAGGGTGCATGCTGTTCCAGGGTAGACGGATAATCAAGATGACACTGACAGGTGTTGGGGCGTGGAGTCGCTCAGCTGAAAGGGGAGGAGGAGGACGGGAATTGCAAACACTTCCTGCCTCCGGGGGAAAAGCTGCATGTTGTGGCTCTGAAATGTTTTCTCAATACCTGCAACACTTGCGAGGTGAGATCTTTAGGCTCCGAAACCACAGGAAAGAGCGGAGAAATGTGCTCTAATGTTTCAGCTTCATGCTGTCAGCGCAGCGATCACCTTACTGCTAGACTGCCAGAGTCAAACCGGTAAATCAAGGACTCAGGGCATTCTATGTATCAGTGTTTTCAATGTATATGCGCTTAGGTAGTTTAGGGGACAGATTTCTCTCAATAAAGCAATAAAGGATCATTTAATCTAATCTAATTCCAGGATTTATTTTGTGGTATGGTGCTGTAATTGTCTTTTCTGGTGTATCCACTTCCCCTCAAATTGTCTCATCTACCTCAGCTGGTGATTTCTTAGATTTCCCAAAATAACTTCTGACAGGACCAAGAGGATGAGTGTGAGCTTGTGTCACTCAGATGTGGGTCATATATGTGGGTGGAGAAAACAATGGCCACAGTGGATTGGGAGTTTTCTCAGTCAGGAAAAAGCGAGTCAGTCAAGTCCGTTGCTCAGACCGAAACATGACCTGCGGCTTCACTGGATTATTGTTTACTGGGGCTACTGTCTGTGGAGAAACTGGTGTCATCTGCATCAGTGGATTTCCCCGTGTGACTGTTGGGTGCTGTTGCATAATAGCAAGTCCAGAAACAAAGCCCTGGCTCATGATGTTTTACACAGCTTAAAAATGATGTGTTGTCAAACTCCATTGTAGCGAGGCTGAAATCTTAGCGTGATATTATACCGTTTGCTCTGTTATTTGCAGAAAAAAGAAAAAATCACCACCAAAGAGCAAAATGATCTCATAAATGCCACTTAAATTGCCAATAGCTGTTAACTGACTTTAAATATGGGTGGGTTTTTCCTTTAAGTTCCAGTGCACGGAATGATAATCATACAGATTCAAGTAATGACAAGTCTTGCACTAACAAGACCAATCTCTCACCGCTCAGCAAGGATCAGTGATGCCCAACCCTAAAACCATCTCACATCCTCACCAGGCAAACGGGATCCGTCTGTGTGCCGACATCACATAGTGGTCGGTCTCCTGGGTCAGGCCCCTCATCAGGCCGAAGTCCCCGATCTTGACCACCTCCTTGGACGCCAGCAGGACGTTTCGGGCGGCCAGGTCCCTGTGGATGAACCGCCGGCACTCGAGGTACTCCATACCCGCCGCGATCTGGGTCGCAAAGAGCCAGAGGCGCGCCAGTGGGTATTCGTACTGACGTGCGCGCAGGGTGTCGTACAGGGAGCCCAGAGCGGCCAGCTCTGTTACCTAGAGGAAGGAAGAAAAGTAAGGAAGGGTTTATTCCCTCTCCTCAACAGATCTTTGACCCCTGATGAAAGCCTTGAAATGAATCCATGAAGCAAGCAACAGCATCTCAAAGGTTAATGTACGTTCGGAATCAAACATGAGTTACTGAGCTGAAGAGAAATGATGTGCGGAACATCTCACCATCTTGAGGGGCTGCGTGAGCACCACTCCGTACAGCCGGATGATGTTGGGATGGTCCAAAGACTGCATGGTGGTCACTTCTTGGAGGAAGTCCGTCAGTGTTTCAGTCTGTCTGGACGCGCTGGTCCTCAGTGACTTCACTGCTACAGGCAGCTGAGAGGAGCAAAGATGGGGAGAGGGAGAGGTCAGAAGAATGCCTCGAGTGTTCCTGATCATATTGATGACGGCTTTGATAATGATCAGTTACGTACTGAATGTGCTGAAGGTTTTGCATGATTCCAATAAAGTCAGATTCTGTAAATTGTGGTCTTCCAAATTGGACACCCAGTAAGGTTTCTAGTCCTTTTACGTCAAGGCTGGCAGAAGAATTACTAGTCTGGACAGGCTCCATTCATTTGGCAGTATTTAATCAAATTACTGTTTCTGATTGGTTTTCATGTTTGGATTCACAAAGGTCCTCGCCTGCCAGTGAAATGAATGCTCACTGCACCTCAACCTGCAACAGCATCAGCTATGATTGTGATTAATTCGTTTCAAATTGGTGATCTGCAACCAGCGCTGGACGCCACAAACACAGCCCCTTCATTATCTGCATGAGAAGTCAACAAGATCAAAAGAGCCAGACTCTCTGTGAGCCAGGCTAGGAAAATGTGATTGGGAAAAGTGAATTAAGCCTTAAAATTCTCCCTTAAAACAGATGTGTTTATCCTTGCTTTTAACAAGGAACTGTTTGTTCTAACAGGCTTTAACTGTGAGCCGACATTTGTTGACTAATTTTATTCAATTTTACACCCACGCACTCGGTACCACAAGAGGGAGTATTTTTTTCGGTCTTGTGTGTGTGTGTGTGTGTGTGTGTGTACAGCATATCTCAAACAGTTTTGATCCAATTTGTACCAATGTTGGTGGAAATGTTAAGGGTCAGGAAAGGAAGAACTCATTTGATTTTGAGAAGAGTCGGTCTAAGGTCAAAAGTCACAAGGTAAGGTAAAAGTTTCGGTCCAGTGCTACTACATAGGGAAATATTTTAATATCGCCATATCAGTGGATTGAGCAATAGCAAGCATGCTATGTCAAATAAATAAAGGAGAAAAAACGACATTGTGGGTTGAAGTCCCTCACCACTCGGCCGGTGGGCGTCTGCCACTCTCCCCTCCTGACCACCCCGAAGGAGCCGGAGCCCAGCTTCTCTCCCAGCGTCAGCTCGCTGTCCTGGATCAGACTTGGGAGAGCGCGGCTGCTGGTCTCCTGGCTTGGAGCCCCTCCGCTCCACTGCTCGCCTCCATCCGGACCCCGATTGCTAAACACCTGTGGACATAACGTGTTGAAAAAAATGATTCCTAACTGATCTGCCTGTGTAAAATGATGCATGACTCCCGCTCTGCAGGGTTAATATAATAAGATTCGTCGGTTGAATACCTTGGTCATCCATGACCGCGGCCGCATGTTTGTCTTGTAGCGTTTCAGAGCGTCCCATAATCTTCTTTGTGCTGACAGAGGCAAAAATAAGTAAATAAATAAGAAGTGTGACCCCACTCACTCACTTTAAGCCATGCTATCTTTCTTTATCCACTCTCCTCATTTCTCTAAGCTAACTCTTCCAGGAATCTACATTATTTCAAGGGCTAGGCGATATGAACAAAAAGAGATATTCAGTCAAAAACATAATGATATTTTTGACTGAATACCTCCATCTATATTTTGATAATATTGCAGGGATGAGTATTTGTGCTTTCATGAGATATTTACACAAAGAATAAACAGTCATTATTAATATGGATGTGATGACCAAGTCGGTAGAGGTAAATAACCATCTTCAACAGTCTAATGAGTTCAGAAGATTGCATCCCTTTACTGTAACTCAGCCTTTAAAACCAGGGGAAGAAAACACAAAACATCGAAAAAAAATCTAGTCTCATATCTCAATATCAATATGATGTTGATATATTGACCAGCCTTATGACTTTATGGAGAGTTCTGGCATAACTGTGACTAATGAGCCTAAAAAACAATTTGTGTATTCTCTCTGTGAGGAGGAATTTCTGTGAAGCAAACATCTACATAGCGATCACCTTGGAAGAAAAAAACTTGGCTAGACTCCATCAATGCATCCATTAAGTGAATGACACTTTGAAAAACAAAACAAAAGAAGGCAACGGTTTTGAAACAGACATGATTCAAACAATGCTCTTCTTTGTGGCGAACCAAAACTCTGTGACTGAGCCAAGAGGAACCCTTTCACCGAGACAAACCGTGGTTATAATCCCCCTGAATTCAAAGCGCCGTGTCAGACTGACCAGGTTTGCTGATTCCAATCTGCTCGAGGTCGGCCTCCTTAACGTAGGCGAAGTGCTCGATGCGGGTGATGTTGAGGCCGTCTCGGACGCGCAGGTAGAACTTCTCCAGCTGGACTTCAGCCAGGAGCTGGTACAGCCACTGAGTGTCCTGGTCCATCAGCATCACCCGGCCTGCAAGGCGCTCGCCTGCCTGCAGGAGCAGAGGGCAAAGGTCACGACACGGTGCAGGAACCGTTTGAGCAAACTTTTTAGTATGAAGCATTCACCCTTACACTCATTGCTTTAAGTGCATTCCTTAACTGAAACACACTCCAATCTTTTCTCAACCAACCGTCGTCTCGATGCTGCTAACTGATCGTTCAGCCACGTTTTCCAGTGGAGAGCGAGCCAAAGATGCAATTAGGAGAAGCTGTCCCTGCTGAAGCTTCCTCTGCTCATTATTTTACAGTATCTATGCTCCCGCTTGAGCCTCATTAGGTTACTATAGAGATCTAACAAAAAGCCTTTGAGAGGGGACTGTTTAACTTTGGGTGATGTGCCAGCATCAGGAATCCCACATGAGGAACTGGACTGATTTAAGTTTTATTCAATCGAGGTTTTACAAGGACAAAATGATAGAAGTTCAAGCTAAAAGTGATCTCTTTTTGTGAACATAGAAGAGTGTGCCGTGTTTAATTTTCATTTGCATTTACTCAAAGTAATGAAGCAGCAGTTAGCAGTTAGGTGAAAGATGAGAGCTGAACCTTTTGGGCACCGAGGAAAAGAGGGACAGGTGGACGTTGCTGGACAGGAAACAAAGAGACAGATAAAAGTTGTTGTTTTGACGTCAGCAGGTCCAATGTCAGTGCTGTTCAAAGAGCTGTGACTCACTTGGAAGATCACAGATGAGGATCTTGCACCGCCACAAACCCAGACTTGAAAATGTTCGCTTGTCAGTGTTACAGTTTTGGGCTACCAGTCCAACCGGATCCTTCTCACATAGTATTTACGTAACTGTCTTTACAAAAGCCACAAGAGGACATACTTTGGTGGGAAATTACTCAATGACACAGTGAGTGAGCTTCGATATGGGTAATGGCAGTATAACTTTCACTCTTGGCCTGGGCTGATATCCAGTAACACTGACTCCTGCGATATTTGAAGCAGCAGATATTCACAATATCGTCTACAATAGCAATCCCATCATGCCCCCATTGAAATATTGCAATATCACGACACTTCATCAATATTCCATTGAGAATATCACTGTGTATCAATGACATTATATCATGATCATAAATGTGGGATATCAAAATTAATGCACTCTAAATCTGTTTGTTTGCTTTACTGAAATCCCCTTACTGTGGTTCCAATAATATTGCAATAAGACTTTATTGCACTGTGCTCAGCATGAGCCGTCCTGGGCCGAGGGTGCAGCAGCAAGGGTGATAAAAACGTGTATAACTCCCTGTTTATTACAAATTATAAATCAAAACGTGCACAACTTTTCCATCATAATGCTGCCTGGCCTCAGGTCTACATGTGGCCATAAATCAGCCTCTCTGTTATCAGCAGACCGTGCAAAGCGAGTGTGAGTCAGGAAAGGCCTTCAACATTCCTGCGTTAACTACCCTGGGAAATTTTAACATCTAAATGACTAAATGACTGCCCACGTCATATAAAACGATCTCTCGGGGGAACAAGTACAACTGACACTGTGACAAAGCAAGTGCAAGAAGGGGCTAGCCTGAGCATGAGCTGCACGGTGCCTAAATTCATTTTTGGGAACACCCACGCCTGCAGCCAACTGGGTTTCACACCAGAGGAATTCTCTGCAATTCAAATCCAAAAACACAAACTGCAGTAAAGAGCAGTCAGCTGGTAAATAGAGCTCTTTCATGCACGCTCGGAGATCTCTCTCTTTCTGTGTGCACAGTGATGAATCTTTAACCCACCCAGCTACTGAATCCTTTCAGCCCAATGGCACGTGTGACCAAGTCTCCAAGAATTCACTTAATGCCACTGCCGGTCTTTTATCATGCAAGCCATTATCAGAAAAGTTGCCTTCAAACATCCTTCAAACAGGATTGTTTACCCAGCCCAGCAGCCCTTGTCTTGACACACGTGATGACTGTTTTCCTCTGGGTGAGATAAAACCCAGATCAACCTCAAAGCTCACACACTCAGTCCTTGATCTGTGACAGGGGGACAAGAGTTTTGACAAAGACAGACACCTCCAACAGGAAGTGTCTGGCTTCAGCTGTAAGCTGACTGATAAAACCACAGTCACACAGCTCCTCATGCATCAACAATGGGTGTGCCTCAAAAAATAAGCGTGACCTTAGTCCTGTGCACAATTGCTTTCCAATAGCATGGGAGTGTGTAGAGTTATTTGTATTTACTGGACAAGGAAGCAGGGGTGACAGGTACGCGCCTAGATGAAAAATTAAGCAGAGCTTGTTGAGCTCTTGTTCAACATAAACAAAACAGATAAACCAAACTAAACCAAGGGAATAGACATGTCACCTGAAAATGCATACAATTATTTATTTTGTGCATTTCACAACCTAATGATTTATCTCATTAAAACTTGCTCGCAATTAATTGTCAAAGTATATGCTCATCCAAAAGAGTGACTATGTAGTCCCAACCAAAGTCCAGTCTCGTCATTATAAAAGCATTGATACCCACCTATAATGAAAATGTCTCAGATGTCAGGAAATTAACAGAGAAACCGATAAATCCCGTTTAATGTAAATCCATGTTGGCGTTAAACCTGCGGCGACGTCGGCGCTCCGCAACGTCACAACTCAGCTCTCAGACATCAAAAAACACATCTTCTAAATTCAGCATATGATAGATCCACTGACTGTTTTTCGACCACTGCTGTTAATTCATTATCGTCACATTTCTCCGTGAATGACGAAATTACTTTTGTGATCGAGGCTACCTGTGTGTTTTCAGCCTGTTTCTCCGCCTCTTCCTGGCTGAGTTTCTCTCCCTGACCACACCTCTTCTAACTTCGCACCTGAGCTCCCTTCAGACCGCAAATCCCCCGCAGACTGCGGTCCAAGGTCCCCTGTCGTAAAGCCTCAAAACATCAACAACAAACAGGTATCAGAAATGCTGGGTCCCAGTTAGAAAAACTACCACCATGAGGGTCTAAATCAAGGATGTGGTAAAGTCAACAAGTGATAAGTTCACTCACCTTTTTGAAGGGTTGGAATGTAAATTTATACAACCCTGAATATGTCCTTAGTTTTTACCTGAAAACCCACCAAACTCCTAAATAAATTAAAGACTGAGCCCTTTAATATTGTGTAACTTATTTGACAAAACGAAGGTATATCAGAGGTATCTCAATCTTTGTTATAATAACAATAGTGTACTGAAAGTGTGATCTTCCATTTAAAGTGTAAATTAAGGTTTTTGTTTTAAACTGCGTGTCAAAGATTAATTCAGGAATAATATACAATGTATAAAATAAAAGCTAAAATCAAAGAGATATTTTTATTGATTTGCTGTTTCCGGAATGACTGTAAATAAGGGACCTATTAAAATTACACAAATGGAACTTTAAGATGCATTTTACTACTCCTAGTGCACATAATAGCAAGTTATATGAGGGCATGGTATTTTAAAGAAAAACAAAAACAAAACAAATGAACCATATAATATAACAATATAAGTCTGATGATAATAAAATAAATGTGTCCATATTGGTGATGATCACTGGAGGTCCTAATTTTTTTTTCTTTCTACTTTTTCAATTTATTATTACAGGATTTTGTGGTGATGCAGTCCTAATGAGGAATGGACAATTGACAAAGACCTGAATAAATTACATAAAAAGTAACTCAATTTCAAAGTGTTACACCCATCATCTTTATTTTGTTTACCACTGCATCACTTGGGTCTACTGTAACAAAAGTGGTTCATGATATATCACTATGACTCCTCTGTGGAAGAAATTAGTTGAATAAAGATGAAAATTACTGCTCAACATAACATTCCTATAGCTCTGATGTGTCCATTATCCATGTGAAATGCTTTTCTTTGGATGCAGACGAAACTCGCCACAAGCTATGAGTCAAAATAAAGAAACTCATTTTTTCTCTCTCTCTCTGTCTCCTCCTCCATACTTGCTCTTGCCAAGCAAGTTTGGCAAGATTTTTAGCTCTCACGTGGCTGCCAATTTGAATGTAAACCCAACAGCAGCACAGCGAGGAGTCCTTTGCACCTTGCACTTCCTGGTACAGCACCTCCTAACTGATCCTCCCTCCCTGGATTACTCAATATACAATAGAGGCAGTGGGGAACCCATTCAAAGGATCCTGCAAACAGGAGTGGTCACACAGATCACTTACACAGTTTACTGGGACTGCAAAAAAACTATGAAAGATTACCTTTAACGTTTGAGACATTTGAGAGGGTTTTTTTGTGTGTGATCATTGAGTGTCAAATCGTTGGGGTTTCATATACTGTAGGCTATTCATAGCAACGATAAAGCAATTTGTTTTTAATCTACCTGATTAGATTACATGTCAAGTCCCACTTTTGATAAGGTGTGGGACTACTTTAAGATAATGATACGGCTCTATTTATATAGCACACATCAAAGCAGTGCTACAAAATTCAACCCACCAAATTAAACCCACCAGACAATAAAACCAACCTATCAAATCCTCCTCAAGCATGACAAGCTAGATGTTTACCCTCCATCCGCTGTCTTGAGCTTTATCTGAAGTTATGATTCCGGGGCCAAAGTCTATGAGTGTCAGCTTGCAGGTTGGGAAGCTCTTTATTTGTTGTTTCATGTTGAGGCCTATAACTGGAAGTGAGGGGACGTGATGTGCTGTGTGTGGTGAATCACCAAAGAAAGTATCAGGAGCATCGGTTGCAGGCAGGGGGAATGCTGAGAATGAAATGTGACAGCATCAGATACAAGCCAGATATGAACCAAGAATGAACTGCATGCACCAGTACAATGAGCCATAAAAGCCGGCCAGGGGAGCCTGACGGGTGATTTTACATTGTGCATATGCAATGTGACAGCAGGAGCCCTGACCTTATGTGCAGGCCAGTTTCTCCACTTTTCACCACCAGCATACACAGTCTAATCCTGTAATTCTTATGCCTTGGCCAGCAGGGTGGCACAGTGAGTAGGGAGACTGTCTTTCATTCAAATCAGAGGCCCCGAGGTCAGGCTCGTCCACCAACAATTTTCCACTTTTGGAGTATGAATTGATGAACTCGAGTGTCCTTGAGTAAGACACTGGATTCCTATTTGCACAATGCAGGAGTTTTCTTTTGTAGCTGGATTGAACTCTGACAGACCTCAAACAAAAAGGATGTCCTCTATGGGGATTAATGCAGTTTATCACTATATTATTTCTTATTTTATTGTTGTTGTTGTTGTTGTTGTTGTTGTTGTTGTTGTTCTTCTTCTTCTTCTTCTTCTTCCTCTAATTCTTCTTCTAGTAGTATTGCTACTACTACTTCTACTACTACTACTATTCCTAACAACAGCAACAACAACAATAATATAAACGCTATTACTATTGTTATTACTTCTTTGTGGGGTGAACAGAAAAATAAATAACAGGACAAAAGTTGTTGAACAATTGGGCCTACGACGTTGAAACAGTTTAGTCTTTGTCTTCATTTGGACAACTTTCTCTTTTCCAAAACAGTTTTTAATCATATCTGTTAAAATGGAATGAGCAGCAATGAATGAATGAATGAAAAGGACTTGTACATTGACAGTCAATAAATTTAAGAACAGCACCCTCTACTGTATGATTCTGGTAAAGCATATTTGTTGATTGTAAACGTCATCACTGAGCGACAACAGTTTGCTAGTTTTTAACAGTGTTGCTAATAATAAGGCTAAAAAAAATAGGTTTTTAACTAATCGTGAGAATTGGAAGATTATTCTTACTCTTTTTTTTAAACATTATATACAAATTTACATTGAAAAGCTAAACTAGACGTACCCGGAAGTGAAGTCGTCGGTTGTAAACACATGGGTTTCTGTATTATTTGATGCTCAGTTATGCCAAAACTGTTTGCTATAAAGTTCCCAGGAGAATGCAAGACCCTTCCCGAAGGATTTTGGTCGGCTGTCGACGTGTGGATAAAGAAACCTCACGTTGTAAACAAACGTCTGTGCGGCGCCAAAGAGACAGACAGTAAAGATGTGAGCACTGAGGCTCTGGGACTCCTGCTACATCTTGATCTTTCAGACTCAAATCATGTCCTCTCCTTTTTGACAAACGGATTTTCACCTTCGCTGGCACACGAAAATGAAACCCTCTGGTCCTCCAGTGTCAGAACATTTATCCCTAAAGTAAACTGCTATGGGTCAAATGTGCATAAAGAAGTCATACTCAAAGGTAAGGATTTGACAGATAACACTGGATGAAATATCGTCAAATGGTGCTATTTTAAACATCGTAAGGACCCATTTTTCATGTTTCTTTACCTTCTTTAGACTTTGACAGGCAACGAGTGACCTTCTTTCCATTTGAAGAGGATGAGGAAGGTCAGGTATCCCAAAGGAAGGGCAACATTTATCAGATTCAGCTGCTCCATCAGGATGAGGAATGGTGAGTGGATAGATGTCCCTATGTCAAATTAGTTCAAGTAGGAAGTGACATTGAAAGGAGCCTGTTACTGAATACATAAGCTTTCATAGGCCATATACGTCATATATTTATTTACATTAAAATACAACACCTAGCCCTCATTTTGACAAAAGGGAAAAAGGACAACTGGAAAGAATGCATGCTTAAACTCACAAATCACTCATCACAAATGCATGGTGTGCGTTCGAGATTTGTTCAAACCCATGGAACTTTATTTTAAATTCTCGTGGAGATCCCAAGGTTTCCAAATATACCAAATATGTCCTGCTGAATTGCAGGGAAATGTGTATAAAATGATGCACAAGACATGTAGATATTTTCTATTTGATGTAATGCTGCAGCCATAAAACAATGGCATCTTAGGTTTATATATTTCACTCAATATAAGTGTGATGTAGCTTCAGTGAAGCTGCAACCAGCAGATACAGAATATGGATGTGACACTATCATGCAGTGATGGGAAAAAGTTTTTTCCAACTTTTACTTAAGGAGAAATTTAAAGAGAAAATCAAGGGGTTAACTAATGCATTTATTTTTATTTTTGCAAGGTAGTCGCTGGATACTTAATGAAAATGAATGAAGCAGGCATTTTCTAAATAATGAAACCTTAGGTTGTGTCAGCAATAGCTGTAGTCTTGAATCCCCACTGCAGACAAAGAATGCAGAGCCACGCAAATCTAATGCACATCCATAAAACATGATCTGGGTGCTGCATTATTAGTTGTATATATATGTGGGTAATTTATGTGAGTTTATGTGCATATAAGTTAGGCGTGTGTTGAAATGTTTACACTTAGTTAGATTTTAGGGTAGTGTGATGGCAGTGATGTCTTTTTTCATATTAAAAATGGACACCAAACTGTACAAAACAAATAAAAACATATTCCTTTCCCCCGCAGGATGTTGGAGCTGCATGTCTTCAGGCCAGACGAGTGGCTCTCTGACGGGGTGGCCTACCCGAAGCTGTCCTGGCTCTCCGCCGATCTTTTGCCCAAACTGGTGCGCTGGGCCACGGAGAGCAAGAGCAGCGAGTTCAGGAGCACGCTGTCCCTGCTGCCCGTGGAGAAGTACAGCCTGGTGTACCAGCAGCTGAAGGACAAGTACAAGGAGATGGTCAAGGTGAACACAGTGGAGGCGCTGAGGATTTGGAGCTATTCTTTCATATTCTGGATTTGGTACTGTGTATTTGCTTCTCTCATGGCTTAATGTCGTTATAATTATTGAGCGCTGATGTTTTATCCACATATCTCAGGTTTGGCCTGAAGTGACGGATCCAGAGAAATTTGTCTATGAGGATGTTGCCATTGCTACATATCTCTTGGTGAGTTTAGATAGGTGTTTTCAGTCAGTAGTGTGACTATAAATTTAGTTATATTTGCATGGATTCTTGAAGAGGTTGATTGTATTTGGGGGAAAAAGCACTTTCCCACTGTCATATGCATTTATAAATGAAAATATTACTATTATTATTTTTTAAAATGTGAACCTCTATTGCCAAACAAAACATGCATGTGAAAGTCATATTTATCTGTCAAACCCTGCCCATTCTTATTGAAAAATGGCTTCAAACCAGTAAATGAGTTGATAAATAATGTGAGTGGCGGGGGGGCAGG
>OMLF01057010.1:0-11235 GCA_900302615.1 Holocentrus rufus | reverse complement strand
GAGAGAGACTCTTTCGGCACTCCTCCTTGCTCTTCACAGATCACTAGCAGTCCTGCAGCCCCGGCCCCTGTCCTGATGATGTAATTATTTCCCAGTGGCACCTGGGAGCCTCGGCCGCCATTCGGAGGCATCGCTCACAGCCAAGTATGCAGATGTTTCTAATTGCTTTCCATTACCAAGAATAACAGCTGTTTATATCTATCAGCAAATAATTCACAAGAGTTCCAGACTGTTAGGATAACATATCCCACCTGGTCACCATCACCGGTTGTCAACAGCCGAACGCCACACTTGCCAGGCCTCTTGTTTACCAAGTCCCTGGATAAGCCCGGGCTTAGAGTCACCTTCAGCCATCTTGTTTTACACTTCCCACGATTACCCGTTTCATCTTTTCATATACATCTATATGAGCATGCCAAAGAGGGAACGGAAAACGATTTGTTCTGCATCAATAACACACTCAGTTATATTAAGATTTTTTTCTGCACTACAGAAAAAACAACCACAGTACATCTGCTGCAGGTTTGACAGGGTGATTGATCCTGTTGAGTTTCAACATGCTGCTGGAACTACTGAGGGAAAGTGTCTGAATTCTGATTGTATATCTATTAGTGATAGAAAGTAGCAAAACAGACATTTATTTATGTATATTTGTGGATTTTTACGAATTTTATTTTGTTGATTATTCTATCAATTATATTTTCAACTGAACGATTAATAATTTAATCTACTAAGTGTGAAAAATAAAGGTAAAGCCTCATGGGAAGTGATCAGAGTCCAAAGTGATGTCTTCAAATTGGTTCCTTAGTCTGAGCAGCAGCCAAAGTATTAATATTATAATGATATGAACGGAGAAAAGGAAGACAATCTTAGCATCTTTGGGCTCTTACATGAACAAGAGAATCCTTGGGATTTTTAATTGATAAATAACTAATAATCAAACATAAAAATTATAATCGGTTAATTTTATGTTGATTGACTAACCAATGAATCAACGAATCATTTCAACGCTAATTTTGTCCTGTTTTGTGCTCCCATGTGATTTTTAGGACTGCATTTCACCAGTCAGTACAAGTTGGGATGGTTATGCTGCAGTGTTATAATCAATAACTATATCTGATCAGTTTTAATGTCAGCAGTTTGAGCCACATGATCGCTGCATAGAATCCTGCACAACAGAACACATTATGGACACAGTGTGATCTGTTAAAATGAGTTTAGCTTCAAATAAAATAAACAACATGCGAGAGCAGGCAGCTGGTTTCTCCTCTCCTTGTTTGTGCTGAGCTGGTGAGCTGAACCGCCGCAGCGAGCCGCCTCGCCGTGTCCACAGAGCTGTTTTATCTCCGAAGTGATGACTTAGTCGCAAGGTGCTTTAAATATTATTAGCCTTGCACCTCCTCATACATTTCTCTTCATGGGGCATCAACCTTAATTTGGCCCAGCAGTGAACTCAGGGGAGCTCATCTTCACCGTGCTTCGCAGTTCAGGCAGAAAACTTCAGACCTTCATCCTTATACATCCGGCAGATTGTTAAATGCTGGTCTATGAAGCATCTACCTTATGTGTCTATCTATTTATGTTCCCCAGTCCGTCCTCTTTTCTTTGTTCAGCCATGGTGGCTTTAGCAGCTCATGCTAACTACCCATTTCTTCTTCTTCTGTTTATTCCAAACAGACCGGAAATGCATCACTTCCTGTGCAGCAGCAGGGAAGAGCGACCAGACACCGAGTGTTTGGAACAGATAATGCAAAAGCTCGTGGGCAACCAAAATGTATTTATATGAAAATGCCACAGATTATTACCCTGAAGATAACATGCTGACTGGATTGAACACTGCGGCCTTGCTACAAATGAAATCCGCCATTCCTGTTCTCTCTCTCCTCTCTCTCCTCTCTCTGCCGGCGAGGCCCAGCCCAGTATTGTGTGTGTGCTCTGTCTGACACGCTGGCTGTTGGGAATGAGCCATCTGACAGGGAGTGACTGCCAACAAGAGCAGAATGTCATTATGAGTGGAGGCTGCTGCGGGCCTGCCACCATCATAGGGAATTCATCACCACAAGTGATGATGATAATGGACTTTGCTGCAAATGACTTTGGATGAGCAGTGTTTTTGGCAAGCGGGCGCAGGCTCTGACTGGAATTTTTCTCCTTATACCTCAGAAAAAGAGAAGAAGGCTTTTTCGGCGTCCCAGCTGGGCCGGGGAGATGCCCTGTGGTGGTGGAGCTGACATTGTGCAAATACAGTGTTTGTGCTGGAGAGGATTGCAGGGTCTATTGTAGGCTGCACTGATTGGTGAAACAGCAACATTTAGTCAAAATGCATTTTAGAACTGAAAAGGGAGGTTTTGCATACCTGCTCTGCATCAGTCAGTCTATACAACTGTACATGCATTTGGTTAAAATAGATATTTCCTGAGATATCTATTGCAAATATTATGACCTGGAGCAGATACATAAGTGATTCATCCAGCAGCAGGCATTCATGAACATTTCCTATTTGCCCTAATGACATTTCCCACCACATTACAAATACCAGTCTCTTACATTTTAATAAATCACGTCCCATAATTGGCCGTTTCCCTCATGTTTGCTATTCCGAGAGCCCAGGGATTCAAAAATAATTGTCCAACTTTGCCAGAGTGCTCAGAGCAAAACTCATCAAGTGATACATGTAGCCGCCCAGTGTCGCCTCCACAGGAGAACACAGCTACGGGGAAGTAAAAAAAAAAAACAATGACTACTCAATTATGATCTAGAGAATGGGAGATATAATAAGACCTAGCCTCATTATGAAAAGTGACAAAAAACAGTTCGATGGAAACGGTGCGGTTTTATCACCATTCTTTGACCAAACCCTTTTCTGTGAATATGAAATGCCTCATTAAAAAACAACACACTTGAAAGCTCGCACTATTCGTCGCGAGATCAAAATGCAGGTTGCCGTCATGAAGGGGCGGTTTCATGTGCAAATTAAATAGAAGGTAAAACAGCACAATGATAGACTGTTGACCACATAATTAGCAGTTTCAACCCTGTTTTTTTTTTTTCATAATGCGACATTCTGTCATGCATATTCAAATGTATGCGCCCCGGTCTGCCATTTTAATTGGTTAAAGGGTTCAAGAGCGGATGGCGGCCCTATTCAGGGACGCTTTGGCCTCGCCTGAAAGAGCCGTCCGTCTGTCTGTCATGCAAAACATCTCTCAGGGTTTGTTTACCAGGCATGCAGCGGAGTGAGCACTCTCTGGCTGCTAATGTGACAGTTGCACTCTGGCTTTCAGTTCAGCGGACATGTTGTTTTGGAGAGAAAGCAGGAGGATGGTACCCAACTTATCTGATTACCGATGATGTACATCACACGTCCCCGACCAACTTCGCGAACGAGACAGCCAAGCGAGAGGAGAGGAGGATGCTGGGTATCGGTAAACAAGGCTTGACTGACGTGGCGGCAGACAATTTGTGAGGCTCAGCTGAAGATCCGTGCCACATGCATGCCACTGCACTGAAGGATATCAGAGCACAGGCGAGCACGGAACAAGGCGCCGTTAGGTCAGACTGGCAGTCACGTGACACCTGATGAATCGCTTCAGAGCAGCTTTATGGCAGCTTTGTGAAGGCTGATTTATATAGATGTGGAACAGCTTGAATTTTACTTGGAAACAAAAGTCCTGCTTATCAATACTGATTCCAAGTGTGTAAAAATGTAATGATGTTACACAGGAGTGTATATGTTTAAATAAAAGGTTCAGTTACAGAACCTTAGAGCATCTTCAGTTTGGAACTACTGTGGACCCCAAAAGGTTCCCTGTAGAACACCATTATTAAGGGTTTATGAACCCTGGTAGAAAAAGCTTGTGAATGCAGTTTTTATATTGTAATATTATAACGAGCACAGTTCCTCATATTCTGGACCAGATAACTGGGTCAATTAAAAATGTTGTTTGTCTGGGGGACTTCATTTTGATATTCTCAAGTAAAACATTGGCACACAGGGCCACATCTATGCCTCCAATGGCTTAGAGGCTACAAATCAGTTGAATCCGCACTTATGAATGTGCAACGTAGCTGTTAAAAAGCTCTTGTTCTGGTGCTATGAATGCATTACATTACTGAGTTTTGGGTAAAAAGTTACGAATTATTCACTGCTAGAATGTTTATTTCCCTCTGCAGGGAAATGCTTGACTCATACATAGCCTTCTGGGCCGTGTTGTTTATTACATGATCTCTGAAACCAAACAACAGAAGTACTGTAAGCCGTCACGATATTGAAACCATATGGAAGGGTGTACAAATCTGTGGCCTATATTTTCAACACGCAGTCAACAAGCCACCTGATGTTCAGGTAAATAGATGCCTAAAACACATAAACAGCCCACAGACCTTCAATTCATTTGGGTTTCAATCATATGGCAGATGTATTTTCATATTACTAAGCATATGGTCATCTCTCTACACCTCTCTTACTGTAATTATTTCATCCATGGGTAACTCATAATTCTTTCAGCATCATGTACTCTTATTTTTGTTATGGCTAAATAATGCCACAGGGACTCTCGCTTAACTGTAACCAGCCGTAATCTCAATTTGCAATGCATATGTTTCAGAAAAGAGCCCCACAGTTAAATCACAAAACCCCCCCATGAGCACTAAGGCAGCGACTCCTGTGGCAGAGGTCCATTAATATGCATAGCTTTGCTAAAAGCTCCAAAGTGACCTACATGACAAGGTTCAGTATACACTCCAACTGTGTGCTACACTTGTGGGACTTAGCCGCCCGTGTTACCTTAATTAGTGTCTTCTTGCCACGGACGGCTTTTTGCTGGAGAGGCTCTTGAACTTACCGGCGCGCTGGCATGCCGGGGTCATGGTAGGTCGCCGCGGTCACTCCAAAAGCCTGGCCCTCGACAGCTTGGGCTCCTCTCCACAGCCAGCCGAGTGGTTGCTATTAGCCTGTTGAGGACGACCGCTAACATCCCCATCAGACGCACTTTAAACTCCTGCGGTGCGTCCCGAGCGTCCGATGACGACACTCCAGCTCCTGCAGGTAATCCCTCAGGCCCTTCACCGACAGGATGTATCAATTAACAGATTTGTTTGCTTTCCTCTCGTCCGACCTCATTTGCATAGCAGCCGGCTAACACTGCTGAAGTTCAAGAGCATTGTTGACACTGTTTTTTTTTTTTTTTTTTTTTTTCTTTATCCACTACAACTGGCGGCAAAGGGAGAAAAAAAAGAGAAATTACCATACATATTACAACTCAGCTGCTGATCCAAAAGTATCCCACAGAAGTGGTTCGGAGCGCAGAAAGTTACAAGATGTTAGCAAGCGCTCGGGGCAAAGCGCTGTTGACACTCTGTATTCCCGTTCAGTCTTCGTCAAAGAGGAACTTAGCATTTCCAATGCTAAAGGACAGCTGTTGCTGGCAGGCCTCTTTCTCACTGGCGGAGGCTCCACTGTTTAGGGCGGTAATCTGTCAGGGCTGCGGCCTCGCCAATGTGCTCTACCCCAAGGTGGAAGCAGAGAAATGTGGCTCCGGGCTCTATGCATAGCAATGAGGCCAGACAGATGTAAAAATCCACTGTGGCTTTGCAGCCTCAGTGCTCTGTGTGTGTTTGCCTGGATCGCCCCCCCCGCCCCCCTCCAAACCCTTTGAACACATCCATCCCCATGATGCAATGCTGTTGCAAGGGCACATTTATGCTATTTGAGTAGAGGCCTTCACCGTGATCCAGAGGATGTGTGTTTTCCCTTGCATGTTCAGTTAACCTTTCTGGAAAAGGCACATCGAAATAGTTTCATCATTGTGATAAGAAAGAATAACTTAACTGTACTTTTTCTCTCCTAATTCTTTATTTCAGTGGGGATTAAATGTATTTAAAGATGCATAAGCCAATTCTTAGTGTTCCATAGCACAGAATTATTATAATTTATCTGTGGGGACTGGAGGATTTCTTCAGGTACAGAAATGATTGGCTTCACAAGATAATTTGTTCTAAAGAAAACAAAAAGCAAAACAGATTTATTATTCGACTCATTAACATGGTGATATATTACCTCTTCACTTGATGTTTCTATTGGATCTCTGCTCCAATTGGCTGGCTTTCTTTATTATTTATGTTAACAACAGGCCACTGTGAGCTGTAGCAGAGACCTGTCAAACCTGGGTCACCAATACAAGTCAGTCAATTTGCAGTTTCAGGAACATGTTGGAGCTGCAGAGGACTGAGACCTGTTTTTTCACTTCAAGACCAACAGCAATAATGTCAGAGTCTGCTTCAGGCCTCTCACTGAGCTCAAATACCTTCTGCACAACCTGTCCATCCAAGTCTTTATTTTTGTTTGTTCTTTCTTGTGCCCCATGAAACTGTGTGGAATTGATGAAAAATGGCAACGATTTCATCACAGACTAATTTTTCAGCCACTGTGCATCAAACTGGTGTGTTTTTATTCATTTATTTCAGTTCATTTACAAAGTCTTGCATGCATGATACAACTTAGACAGTCCTA
Organism: Holocentrus rufus; assembly: GCA_900302615.1. Lineage (NCBI taxonomy): Eukaryota > Metazoa > Chordata > Actinopteri > Holocentriformes > Holocentridae > Holocentrus > Holocentrus rufus. The sequence goes on along the minus strand of OMLF01057010.1, from coordinate 4,724 downwards.
ACTGAGCTGCAGCAGGCATGTGGCACTAAGTGGAAGTGCTGAAAACATGCAGGTTGTGGTTACTTTATGTCTGCTCCTCATGATCCTGACTGATGCTGATTAATCTACAGCTACTGTGTTTAGGAGTTAAATGACACTTTACACAAATCAGTTTGCTTTGGTGAAAATAGAAACACTCTGGTCAGCATGCAGGCAAGAACTGAACAGTGTGGTGTCTTGTCTTTGTATGAATACTGATTAATAAAGCTAATGTTTAGTATTTTGCCTGAACTGGATTTAGCTTACTACATATTTTTGCATCAGTGCAAAATATTTGTTTCTCTGACATGAAAACACTAATATTCTTACTGCTACGATGACATTCATCACCAGAAATGACAATCCTGGATGTTTTCATTTGTGTTTCTTAAAACCAGTCTTGTTCAATCAAGTCTGATTAGCACAGGTTTTACAGCGGCCTGCAATTTGCATGGAAGAAAACAAACCTGAACCTTTGTGAACAGTGGATAGGACTTTTGTTTGAATATAATACACAATTGCACCACCTCCCCCATACACACATACAAGCACACATCCCCTCAGATAATTACAGATAATTATCACTACAGCATGCATACTGTTTCCATGACTAAGTGTCAAAGTACAGTAGTCGATAATGACTAACACCACACATCATTTCCTCACTATACAATTTGCGTTTACATGAGAATCAGAACATACGTGCAGTACAGATATGTAAATGTCAGTCAGAGTGAATGAAGAGGGAAAGCATAACGAAATGTAAACACTGAGAACGGTGAGGGAGGGAGAGGATTTGTGACACCACGCACAAGGACGTGAAACAAATTAGCTAGGAAATGCTGCTGTAAATATGGAGCCTATCCTACTGCTTAATTTAGCTAAATATGCTAAGGTCTTCTTAATTATAACCACAGCAATTTCCATCACTGCTGCTGTTGTTTCAGCAGGCACACGGCGCAAATCACTAAATTGCAGAACTTTTCTTTTTCCGCACAAGCCTGCAACTATACTGATTTCTATAATTAACATGTATGTTTTACTAATCAGCCAAAAGTTCCTCGACAAAACAACAACTGGGACGGCTGGGAGCTACAGTGCATTAGGAAAAAAAAAAAAAAGACTGAAAAGCAAAGTATTTTCCAATAAAAAATCCAACAAAAAATAAATCAGTGCACTCCTACTCTTACTTCTATTATGATACAACAGGCTTGTGGATGCAGCGTTTTGTCCGCTGGTTTTGTATGACTTTGAATATCTTGTGCTGGTACTGTTTATTATAAATAGTATACCTTATGATTTGGACTATTTACCTAAATAATATGAGTACAAGAGTCTTATATGTGAAATAAATAAATAATAAATAAATAAAAATTTTAAATGCTGTTTCAGAGTAATTTAAAAAAATGAAATAAAATTGAATAAATAATGAAATAAATAAAATGCTGTTTTCAAGTGATTTTAGTAAATACATAAATTAAATAAAACAAAACAAAACAGTGTTGTCATGCTGCCTTTGAATGCAACACAGTCTTTCCATCTGCTGTATCGTGTCAGGATGTTTCACCTCCATGTCTCTGATGGGGGATGAAAGGTTTGTTTCATCATAAAACGTTTGGAAATCTTACATAGTTATATAAAAGATTAGAAAAAATAGACTACACGCATAATGAATTTCATAAGTGTCTGCTGTGATCTATTAAATATGAAATAAAACCCCATTTCTTGAAAGCCAGAGTCATCTGTCCCTTCTTGTTGCAGCAGAATCCAATAGTTATTAGTGCCAAGTATTTTAATTTTTATCTCATGTAAATAACATCATATGCTGCCAAACCTTTGTCTGAACCTTCTTCATGAACTTGTGAACATGTTTTCCCGAAACAAAGGCATGAAAATTCCTGTTTTGATCCACAGTCAGACCAGAACCAAGCCTCACTCGGTCGACATATGCTCACATGTTACCTTCACCCCTCTTGAGTTGAATCTCGACCTCCGCTCGCTCAGGAAGTCTGCCTCCGTGTGTCTGAAAGAAAGAGTTTTCCTTCTGTTATTGATGAAATCTTCTCCAAGAAACAGCACAGCGGTCACAGAAGTTTAAAAACAGACATTAATTACGCCTCTGGGGAATAAAACATTTCGTGTCACTGTCTTGAAGAATTTCTGACGGCGGGGAACGGTCTGTATAGCCAAAGCACTCAGCTATCTGCTGTCTGTCTCGATCTGCTAAGCCTAAAGATGCTCTCACCATCTGTTGGCAGTGTGACCATGTCCAAAGGACCATGTTTCTGAGGATCCTAACAGGCCAAGAGCTAAAATGTGTGAACTGCAGGCCTGTTAATCTGAAGTGTTGATAAGAGGCTTGAAAACATACCACGTGTCCCTTACACTATAAAAACTAGAGATTCATTTTACACTTTAACACTTTGGGGTTCCTCTGAACAAAAAACATCCGTACACTGCAAAAAATCTCCATCTTAATGAGTCGTTTATTCTCATTTTCACTTTCAAATCTTGTTTTTCATCAAACAAGGTCAAAAATCTGCCAGTGGGATGAGATAATCCCACTTGTTTCCAATGCTAATCAACTTGTTTCCAGAATTTTCTTGAATTAAGTGTCATTTTTTTGATCCTAGTGGGCTGATCTGCCTTGTTTCAACAGATTTATACGTGTTCACAGAAAAATTCCCCAAACAAGTGAAACTGCATTAGAGACAAGTGGGATTTTCTCATCCCAGCAGCAGATTTTTTTTTAACTCATTTGAAGAAAAACAAGATTTCGCCTGAGGCCTGTAGAGAATTTAAGCACTTTAACATCTCAGTTTACCTCTCTCTTGTTGATCTACGGTAGGTTAGTTTGAGGATCTGCTCCCTCGTACATTAATCCCAGACATTTGGCGCTCATTTGCCTAAACACGGCCTCCCGAGGAGCTGATCATGTCATGCAGAATGTTTTGTAAAGTTTTCAAACCGGAGAAGCAAAGTTGATTGCAGATGACAAGTAAATGCACGCAGGAGAAGGAGAAATCGTTAGCTAGGTTTGCCCGTGTGCTTCATTAATCATTAGCGTTTGGCTGACAGGCTGCTTTATCTGCCCCTGTGACTCACACCGGCACTTTACTGCAGTCCCTCTTCGTTTCATGCTGCAGGCCTCTAATGGTTTCTATTCAAAGACGTCAAATGAAATGATTTCTTTTAATGGTGTGACCTCACCTACAGCTCTGTTTTTCACTTTGAACCACACTGCAAAAGTTTACTTGGGAACATTTTTGATTTTGGTTCCCTTCGGGTCACACTGCACATTCACAAACAAACCAGTCAGAAACTTACAAGTAGCTTGTTTATTGGAGTTTTTGTAACCTGTCATCCGGCCAGATTCGAGATTTTTTTTTGTTGTGAGTTGAAACAAATCTGATTCTCACAGCAGTAACTGTAGCAGAGCATGGCGATCTCTTCTGTGTTCTTCTTCTCTGGTGTTCAAACCCATAAAGAACAACACATAAAGAGAATATGAGCTTCAGCCATTTTAATTGTTTCCTAGTTGGTGGTAGTTTGTTTGTATTATGTTCTCACTAAAGGAAACCCTAGCACCCTAAACTTATTAAACTTCATAAATAAAGTCATATATATCCTACAAGTTTGTGCACAACATCACAAATCGATGTTCTACTCCCAGCATGATCTTTATCTTGTTTTTTCTTTATCTGAGGAGGCTTAACTGAGTGTGTGCACTCTCGCTCCTCTCATTCACACACTTCAGTCTCACTGGTTTGTCAGTTTGTGCTGAAGTGCCTTGCTCAACAGCACCTCAGTCAGAGTTGTTCTCCATGTCCTCATTCACTTTCCCTGCCCAGATTTCTCCATCCAGCCTGGGATTTGTTTCCTTGGATAAATCACAGGGAACCATTTCAATTCTTAAATATGCTTCATTAATTAACTCCAATTAAGAATCATTAAAGTCAGTGGAAGTTACTCGGGATAATTGGGGGAAGGAGAAAATGAGCAGGACTTTTATTGTTGATGTTTGTTCTAGTTTTTTGGCACTCAGAAAGGGACAAGATACCAGTTTATCCTCCTTATACTGTGGTTTGTTTTTGTTTGTGTTTGCAGAAGCATTTTAATTCTTTTCAATTTTTTTTTAATTGTGCAGCATCCAAGAGAAATACAAACCAAGAACTGATAACAATATGACAATAAAGGTCTTGAATCTTCCTCAGCCTTGTAACAGCACCTCATACATGACGTATCGTCTGCACAGCTGGATTATAGACACTGTCCAGCCGAACAAAGCTTGCATGTAAGTGATGCCAGTTCAATACGAGTGGCTCCTTTTTAGCCGTAGCGATTCACAATATGTCTAATGAGGCGTCAGGATGAAGTAGTTTGTTGTCTAGCATAACCAGATGGATGTAGGCCGTGATTAGAACCAATTACCTCTCTCCCAGATCTAAATAACTTTTCTGTCATTAATGCACATATTTTACACCTCATTAGAGGCACGGTGATTGGAGGTAAAAAAAAAAAAAAAAAAAAACGGGAAAAGGAGGAAGTCATTTGCATTTTAGATTCACAATATGCTTAGGATGGGAAAACAGGATATGCATGCAGAGAGAGAGAGATGATGGAAAGTGGCTTAAAACACTCCAGGCCACATCTGTGTGTCTGAATGAGCTTCAGGAGGTGACACATGACTTCTTCTAATTAACTGT
>OMLF01057008.1:66665-99174 GCA_900302615.1 Holocentrus rufus | reverse complement strand
CTGCATAGTGGCCACTCCATATCAGAGACAGAGACTTGTAATAATAATGCATGGATTTTTTTCTCTGGGTTTCCCTGTGGTTCAGAGCCCATGTGTAACCGCACCTGGGATGGGTGGCTGTGCTGGGACGACACCAGGGCAGGCGTCACCACAGAGCAGCACTGCCCAGACTACTTCCAGGATTTTGATCCTTCAGGTGAGACTTTGAACTTATTTATCTATTCATTAGTGCTCAAGTTTCATTTATACCAAACATGTTTGGAGTGATTCACTCAACATCTGGAGAGTCTGTTCCTTTAGTCTGAGTCTTCTGAGCAGGTGAAAAAGATTATATTCAAATTCCTCTTGTTCTCTTGAGGAGTTCTGAAAATTATAACTTAATGTTGAGTGTACTTTATGTAGTATGAAGGAGCTTTCAGTGTGTTTGTAGTGTGTGGACCTTTTCACATGAGGATGTCATTTCGATCCGCAGAGATGGTTACAAAGATTTGCACTGATAGTGGCCATTGGTTTCTGCATCCTGAGAGCAACCGGACATGGACCAACTACACCCGCTGCAATGAACACACCAACGAGGGCAGAATGGTAGGGCACTGTCCAGAATGGTATGAATTGGATATTGAATATAAGCCAACAATATCATGGTTAGCACTGAATTTTTTCTGTCTCTCTGGACAGTTATATGACTACCTACAATATTTGTAGAAGTCCCTTATTGCTGTTACAGCATGCATTTATTCAGTGGAGGCCACAGACAGTCATTTCTCAAATATATGGTAGATATATGGTAGAACTAATAGTTACAATAAAATGCAAAAGTCCTCCTGGAGCTCCTGATGGCTTAAAAGAGTGGAATGATATGACAGCAGGAATTCACTGCCACATGCAGCGACTATCATAAAAAGTAGAGCTTCTATAATTGCAATGTGTAAGAACCAACAAATTACAAAGTAAATGTCCATCTTAAAGGTGCACTACGCAAAATTGAGGGTCGACTGAAGTAAAGTCCGTTTAGAATCAACTTAAAAAAAAATGGACTAAGCATGTAATTTATTAATGAATCCTGTTGACAATGAGAACTATGTAGACTCAACTTCCAACTCTCTTGCTGACAGAATGCTTTGTGTCAATTGAGTCTAAAAAGTTCTTACTTCTCATCATTTTTATAAAGTGCACCTTTAACTTCTTTCAAAGCAAACATTTTTCATTTTGTATTTTGGCAGTTCTCTTTTAAAAATGTCTCAGTTTCATATTTCCTGTTCAGAACAATTTTATATCTTTAATAATCTTAAAATTTGTAAGTATTTTTGTTATCTTTGAAGTTGGATCAAGAACTATATCTTCATGGGAATCCTCTGTTAAAACAAACTAGCAATTTATGAATAAAAGATAAGACTTATCTTTAAGAGCATTTTTATTGAAACATCAAAGTCCATACAAACATCTGGAGGACAGTTTAACAGCAGATTATCTTTTCAGGTTTCTCACAATATATGTAGTCATTACAAGATCCAGATTATCTAATCTGTTTCCATTCTCATGTTTTCTTCCAGACGGCCATGAATCTTTTCTACTTGGCCCTCATAGGACATGGGCTTTCGCTGACCTCCCTTTTCATTTCCCTGGGAATATTCTTCCATTTCAAGTACGTCAACAAACCAAACAATAGACTTCATTTTAACAGGATTTGTTAGCTCCACTGCTGACACTAGATTTAGACAGATAACATTTTTCCCCTCATGGCTTTAATAGTATCACAATATATTGTCTCCTTTTTCCTCTTGCAGGAGTTTAAGTTGCCAAAGAATCACCCTTCACAAAAACCTCTTCTTCTCTTTTGTTCTGAATTCTGTGATCACCATCATCTGGTTGACCGCAGTGGCAAACAACCAGGAACTGGTGCAGAGAAATCCAGTGAGTGTATTATTAAAAAAAAAAAAAAGCTCACATTCCATCAACAGCTTGTTCTAAGAGCTGTTTTGAACAATTTTATTAATAAAAAGATATTAAAAGATGCACAAAATGAACAGTCTCTTAAAATTAATCACACAGATTTCATCAGTCTTTACTGATGTGACTAGTGGGTTTGCAGGGGAACAGACCTACATATCAAATAGAAAAAAGGGCTGCTCTCTGTGCAGTGTGTTCAGTCCTGAGCTCTCAGCTCTCTTTTGTCCTCCCAGTTGCACTGCTCAAAATAAGCAGGAGGCAGCTTTCTCTCAAAACACTCTGCACTCTAGGGGAAGGGCTTTAATTAATTATTAAGTGCTATAATCGCTACATTAGTTTTACATAACCGTGAAAACATAGCACATTGTTGCTGCATGAGCATAAATTAACAGAGGCAGAGGGTGAAATCACAGTAGTGCAAAATTAAAAAGCAGTAATCCTAATTTAGTGTTGAAATTTTTTAAAGCTTTTTTTTTATTATTTGTTCTTATTTTTATTTATTTATTTTTTCCAGACCAGCTGCAAAGTGTCACAGTTCATTCACCTGTACCTCTTTGGCTGCAACTACTTTTGGATGCTGTGTGAGGGGATATACCTGCACACTCTCATTGTGGTGGCTGTGTTTGCTGAGAAGCAGCACCTCATGTGGTACTATCTTCTAGGATGGGGTATGTAATGGTATTGTGTTGTCTCAACAATGATGGATCTTCCTATTCTGCAAATAATGCACATCTTATTTAGTCAGTTATCTTGCAGTCAGTCTCAAACTTACAGTTTCTTAAGTGCAAACAAGACTAGGGGCCTTTTCACACTGCACTTATTTAAGCCCATGCTATCCTTAGCCCACGGCCTACTTACCCACAAGCATTAGTAAACCCTGGGCTATATGTTAGCCTTAGGTAAATGATTCACCTTGCACTCCAAATCCCTTGGCTAACGTCGTTTCCACTACGTGACCAATGTTTATATTCTACATATATCCGTCTGCGTCACGTTGCCACTGGGTACAGCTGGCAGTGTGCTTTGGGAATTTTCTGGTGTGATCCCTGAAAAGTTGGTGCTAACACCAGGGCCCGGGGCTAAGGTTGGTACCAGCCCACTTTAGAAGTGTGAACCCTTGTTTAGCCCAAGGCTAAGAGCAGTGTGAACAGCCTGCATGTATCCTCAGTGAAGGCTTGGCCATTCTGACGTATTATGAGCTATGGGTCCAGGCATGTGTACATCGAAATGTTTCACTTGTTGTCAGAGCAACTCAACTTGTTTCAACAACCGTCTTGGATCAACCGAGGGATCTATCTTTGTTTAAGACTTAGTCAACAAAAAAGTCTTAGAAGTTGAGAGTGACTCTTCAAAACAAGTTAAAATATAAAAACACAGATTGTTGGTATAATGATTCACTTAAGTTGCAAGTGTAACTAATTACTAAGTTTCTTGCAGGGTTCCCTCTCATTCCTGCTTCCATACATGCCATTGCTCGAAGTTACTACTACGATGACAAGTAAGCAACTAAGTGCATGATTTATTACGATTGGTATTACAGCTGTTGAGAACAATGACAATAATATTTATATTATTGCTGTTAATATTAATAGATACAGATCAGATAAAACCTTTATGTGGAAATTGGGTTATTGCAGCAGTAAGTGGCATACAGCATTAAATAGAAGCAGTAAATTAGTAAATAGTAATAAAAAGTGAGACTCAAGCAAATAGGGGGTTTGCAAAAGGTTTAAAAACACATTGCAACCAATAATTTCACCACTAGAACATAGTAAGAATTTCTTAATGAAAAAACATGAATATCTGAATATGAATAAAACAGATAAATGCAATGACAATTAAAAAAAAAAATCAGAAAATTATTAAAGCTTGTCTGTATAAGAATGTGTTTAAACCATTTGGCCATCCTCAGATCAGTATATTATAAAAAAAATATGTTAAAGATTATGTAACATTATGTAAAAATATCTGCTGTCTGCTTATCCTGCATTCTACATCTAGCACACTTCCAAGCGAGCTACTGGATCTCACTGAAAGCTTGTAATCAATTTCAGGACTAAGCGGTTCATGTAAATCAATTTGACAGCAAGCCCATTGATTCCCAGCTGTAGGCCAGGTGTCAGGCCATGCATTAATGGTGTAACCTTTTCTCTCCTGCCCTCCTCTCTGCTGCAGCTGTTGGATCAGCTCCAAAACATCGCTACTCTACATCATCCACGGTCCCATCTGCGCTGCTCTCTTGGTACGATGGTCCAAGTCTTTTTCCTGAGATCATTACTTTTAGTACAGGCATGGATTCCAGCAAAGCAAACCACATTAAGATTGATTTTCTGATATGAACAACTTTGCTTTATGCTCATATGCCATATGATAGACTTTTTTTGTTTTGTTTTGTTTAATAAAAAAAATGAGCTGCTGTGTCTGTGAGGTTTGCAATAATGACACAGTATCATGGCAAACATCAGTGAGAGGCTTTTGTTGTGTTGTGAAATCAATGGGTCCGCTGCTTTGAGGATCCACCCACTGGTCCCCAGACCCCTGTTGCATTCTAGGAATTCACCTAATCAGCACAGCCAGGCATGCTTCAGAGAAATCTGGCTCCTTAAGATTCCCTTAGGACTACAATAATCTGTAAATGTTCAGTGTCAAACCTTTATAATGGTTCGTTAAGGTTTCAGGCTCAAACATCTTTGGCCAAGGTGTTATTTTGTTCATCGAGAACATTTCCCGTAAGCCTTCAAACCTTTTTCCCGTCATTCTGCTCAGTATATGACTGAAATTACACGGCTAATTTGCATTAAGTATCTCTTTGAGGTGTGCACTTGCAGTGTATTAGCAGCCAGGCTCTCTAAGACTTACAAAACCCACAGATGTAATGCTTAAGATTAGAAAACATTTATTCTGTGCACAGACACATCCAATACCCATTAATAATTGGAATACATTTTTTTAATGGTCATCGACATCATCTCGCGTTTATGAGTAACCAGAATAAAATGCCCTAACAATATTATCCAGATGACTGAGGCGTTTGGAGGAAGGAAACTTGTGCAGTTTCCTTTTGTTTTTTGCTGTCTGACTGAGATTATTTCTGCAGTAATGTTCAGAAACATTCACAGGTACCTGTAGATACACAAACAGCTTATCCCAAATAGGACCTTATAGCACTATGTAATATTGCAGACAACTGAAGACCCTTTAGACCAACTGCCAAAAAAACATAGAATAAGTTTGAAATCTGACAGTTGAGGCTGACCTTGCCTTGCTGATAAATTCCACATATTTTCGTCAAATGAGTCCAAACAGTCCTCACTTCAGATGACCCGCTGCAATTGTACAGAGTGCACCTTTAACCAAAACAGGAGCTAATACCCAGAAACCTGTGCTCCCTTATTGATTCCTTCTCTGCATTCCTTTCCCTCCAGGTGAACCTGTTCTTTCTACTAAACATCGTGCGGGTGCTCATCACCAAACTGAAGGTGACCCATCAGGCAGAGTCGAGTCTCTACATGAAGGCTGTGAGGGCCACTCTCATCCTGGTGCCTCTTCTGGGAATTCAGTACGTCCTCCTCCCCTACAAGCCTGAAGGACGGGTCTCCTCTGAAATATATGACTACATTATGCACATACTAATGAATTACCAGGTAAGACATCGTACTTGCAGCTGCTATAGCATGTGGTTTAAAGGGTTGAGATGGTTGCACAGACAGTTCTTGGGGTGGTTCACGGGAAGATCTGAGTCACACATCAATTTCTCAAGTCGAAACAGCACTTGGACTTTGCTTCATAATTTTGGTTGGCTATTAAACTGGTGAGCAAACATTGCGGTAAACTTCCCATTTAGGTTACACAACGGTCAAACCTACTTATAGACATCCTTCATCAGGTAGACCTTTCCATTTCAGAAATATAGCTGCAGCCATAGTGTGCACCAGAGAATGTATATTTTTAGAGTGGTATTTATAGTATACTGTCTGTCACATGCATGCAATGTCCCCTTGCTCTGTTGGGAAGTGTTGTCCTTGTATTATGTGTCACCATGCACTGTCAAACGCTTTAACATGACAGTGAGCCTTTCCACAAATACCTCCAAGACAGTTTCCTGTAAATTGACTGTACTTTGCCAATAAAGCAATTCTGAATCTGAGACAAACTGTCACACAAACTTTGAGTTTCTTTTGTGTTTTGTTAAAGCCAAGTCTTCCCACCAACCGCTGGCCAGCCTTTGTTTATGTTGTAACTCAGGGACGAACGGCAGGAAGGAAGGCATAAGAATTATCTGAGCTGAAGGGGACTGAATATCAGCTGGATGTTGGCTAGGTTTGTCCGGACGTCCTGGTTTGTCCCAACGCAGGCGGCCTGTTGAGAAGAGCTTGAGCAACAGGCTGAATCAGCTCACAAATCATCAAATCATGCTTAAATCTCTGCTCACTCTCTCTCTCTCTGTCTCTGCCTTACTTCCTCACCGCCTGTCTTTCTTGCCTCTCTCACTGCCATGCCTCTCTAGGAGGGGCGGATGCCAAAAGAAATCAAAGCGGAGAAACTGCATAGTGCCTGACAGCATCTTTTTGGGGCGTTTCAGAGCTTAGGATGTCTTTTCCAGTTTTAACAACTTTGAAGAGACTTTGATTGTTGATGCTTAAGGCTGATACCAAGCATATCTTAACTATATATTTGTGTGTGTGTTTGTTTGAATTTCAGGGGCTGCTGGTGGCCACCATCTTCTGCTTTTTCAATGGAGAGGTAAGATGGGGTGAACCCTTTACTTAAGTTATTCTCTCTCTCTTTCTCTCACTATCTGTGTTGCACACATACACACACACACACACACATATCCTCACTTCCCCTGCATGATCAGGGATAGATTAGGCAACTTCCTCTGCATGACCCAGGGAGCATACATCTTGGGGGATGGTGGAGAAGGGGAGTGTTTTGCATGAGAGGCCCAGTCTCCCAAGAGCTTTGCTGTTGACTAAAGATTATTTACCTTGTTGAAAGGCAGTCACGGACTGAAAACAGATAACTATCGACCTTGCAGCTGTTTGATTCACACAAAATCAGGATGTGGTGTTTTAAAAGGCCCGCAGATGAATTCCTTAAATGCGCATTAAGATGTATCATGAGGGCCAAAATAATGGTTGGAGCTGCTGCTGTGCTTTACAGCTTGCGAAGAAAGTTGTTACAGTGATCCTTCCCTCAACTGTGTTATATTTTTATTGTCGAAAGTGGAGTGTGACACAGTGCCAACAGCTCAGTCCTTACATAGACAGATAGTCAAATTTACCTCTAAAATGTTTTCAACAAATTATGCATGAGTGCTTTACAGTAAATTAATGGCTAAAAGGGACATAAGTACGAACACAAGATGAAAGGTGCACTGTGCAAGATTGCATAGGGTTGATTTAAATGAGAGCCTTCAGATGCACAAAAACTGTCTCATAATTTATCAGGATGATGAGAACCATGTAGACTGGACCACCAAATTTTATACTTTATTTCCATGTTTTTGAGTTGATTCTTAAGGATCATTACTTAAATCAACCCTCGGCAATTTTGCATAGTGCATCTTTCAAAAGAGTACAAATACATCAGAAACACAAGAGTGCATGCACATCATCCCTCTGTAACATCAATATCATGGATGTGTGTCTGCGAAGGTCCAAGGGGTTTTGAGGAGGCACTGGAACCAGTATCGCATCCAGTTCGGCAGCAGCTCAGGAACCCACCCAGACGCCCTGCGCTCGGCCTCCTACACGGCCTCGTCCATCACTGAGGTGCAGGGCTGCTACAGCATCGACAGCCACACGGAACACATGAACGGCAAGGGCTGCCACGACAATGACACCTCCATCTTAAAATCAGACAACCCCTTCGCCTGAGGACGGGGCTCACCCCGAGCTCTGCCCCCCGACCCCCCCGTCTCGCCTCAAAAACTGCAGCATGTTCGGAGATCCATGGCAACCAGGGCGACGTCATGTTGAGGAGATTCAGAACTCGCCCCCTCCCCACTGATGATACTCCTCTGCTGATCAAGCGATAAGGGTGGAAAAGGACCGTATAGACAGGCTCTTACCCACTTGAAGCAATTTGCTACCTTTCTCTGTCACTCCGGCATGGGCCCTGAACCAGTACTGTAAGGTGAGCTTGGTGAAAATATTCCTGCGCTGCATTTTGTCCACAGATTGAAACCGCGTCACTTGGTTTCATATATATTCTGATAATGATATTATTGTTTCTGTCTCTACTTGGCAAATATTTTTGAAATGGATGAGTATTAACTGTGTAACTGTTCCATTTTGGATCATGTCATGCACACAAAAGCCTTCACTCACACTGCAAATTGCCAAAAACATAACAGTATTTGTGATGTGATCAGTGCCAAGCCAAGAAATCCTGCCTGGTTTGTTGCTTTCCAAGACAGAATCTTTAAATATGCATCATATTAAAGGTATATTCTGTCTTTTGTGTGTTAAAACGAAATGATCTGAACATCGACATAATCTCATATTCCTTCAACTTACTCGCACTGATGGAATGAAAATGAACTAAACAGAACACAGTAATTATTTAAAAGTAACCGAAATCAACATGCTACATTTTAGGCTAATTGTACGATCTCACTTACAGATGCACACTGCAAAATTACCACGTGTTGATTTAAGTGAGGAGCTTTCAGATTCAGCTGACAAAATCTGTCAGTGAGTCGGTCGAACGGTGGGAACCATGTAGACTCAAACATCAAATTACGTCCTTAGGTTAGGTCAGCTGAGTCTAAAGAGTCCTCAGTTCAATCGACCCCTTTAAATACCATTATTACTTGGCACCAGCTTCACAAATTTCCATCCAGTTCTTGTTGGTTTCAATACAATGTCCCATCTGCCTCTGTGTAAGCTGTCAAGGCACTTACAAGCTTTTATGGGCTCCATTTAACTCTTACTGTGCTGATTTTGAGTGTGTAACATCAGTCAGGTGATTTCAGTGATCCTCATTGATGTGTGAAAGTAAACCATGGGGCGGGTTGCAATTTAACCTGCTTATTAGCTAATTCTGCAACTGTATAACTACCACAAAAACATACTCTCATATCTGCTCATTTTACCTGAATGTAAGTTATACATTGAAGTTTGAAGATCTAGCTCTGTTGGAAATATGCCACACTTCCATGCATTGCTTCTTTCGGCCTTATTCTTACCATAATTTATAACCAAGCATTCATTACCCAGGATTCCTTCATATAATAGGATTATAAAGAATCATAAGAAACTGTGGTGCAAATTTTGCAAAAACAATACCATTACAGACTATCTGTGAAGCATTTATGTAAAGAAGGCTGCATTGAGGCTTAATTAAGCATTTACGGATGTAGATTTTTTTTTAGGTGAGAACTGGTCTATAATCATGGCACATATTTTTTTTAGAGTTCCATGTTCATTTCATTTGCCCTTTTTTATTTTTCTAAACATGTCATTGTCCAAAATGCTGGGAACACTAGTTACTAACCGCTGATGTAAATATTTTTGTAAATCTAGCATTTCTGAAGGGAGGGCAAGTCTGTGTGTGTGTATGTGCGTGTGTGTATGTGTATGTGAGGGCAAGTATTTGTGCGTGTTGATGGGGCTGTGCACGTGTGCGTGTGCATGATTTATATATACAGTATTTATGAGTACATTATCCTCAGAAGCATTCAACCATGAAGCAACTGTCTTATGTGATGTGTGTGTGTGTGTGTGCGTGTGTATGTGTGTGTGTGTATGCGGGGGATGTTGCTGAAGAAGTTGTTTGCTCCACTTTTGTGTTTGAAAAAGGGAGGGGAAGGGAAGTGGTGGATTACTAACAAGGGGGCTTTCAACAAGCTATCTGCCCATATAACATGGTGTCATCCTCTTATTTCTTCACGTCGCCTGTGTTTGAAATCGAAGAGAGAGCAGCACCACTACCTTCTGTTATTTATGTGCGTCAGTCATAACAGGCTCATCAAGTGTTTTCCTGTCACGCTCATCAATAAAGCGCAAACTATTTATTGTAGCTTCATGAATCTGTCAGGAAATATGTTGGACTAATGTGAACATGCTGACAAACGAGGACTAGCAAGACCCACATCCAGTGTTCAGAAGCTCTCCGGTCAGATGAGCTTATGATACTGCTATTATTCAAATATGTGTTTGATAACCTGCTGGTACAAAGTAACAGAAAGACACAAGAGGAGTCCGAAATTACCACCCCACAAGCGCCTATAATGCCATTAAACTATCCAGTTACACCCGATTCTATACACTGAGTACCACTGAAAACAGGGTGAAAAATATCTATTAATTATATTTGCAGGTAAAAATGATTCTTGGCACTTAATTTCTCCCTGGGGAGTGGAACCAGCACAGTAATTTCGGACACTGGACGCTATACATTCACAGTATTCAAAGCAATTCAACATCATGCATACTGTTAGTTATTTTTTATTTTTTATTTTTTATTTTTTAGTCAGATCTGCAGGACAGTTTCTTCTCAGTTCAACATTATCTTAATATTTCATCGTGGGCAGGCACAGTGCTGCTTTCAAGCAAAGTGAAGTACATGTAGTGACAGCATTATGAAGCCTTCATAAACCATTTATAAGCCATTTACTGTATAGTGAAGCATCATAATCATTTATGAGGCGAATTTAATTATTATTGTAGATACACCAGAGCCTTTTGCCAAATGTTGTAACTCCTATGTCACCCTTTAAGTTGTACATTTTTGTATGAAATATTTTTAAATGATTTTCCAAAGGTCTTGTAAAGGGTTTATGAAGTCCCCAGTGAAGCTTTGGCAACACATTGTAAAGTATGACAAAAGCATTGAGGACAATGTCTGTAGTTTTTGTTTTTACTGTACTGTATTTAACATTGGTGGTCTTGACACCCTGAGACTCCATGCTACTGTTTGAATGTAACTGGTTGTGTTTTATTCTTTGGATGTGAAAAACATATATATATATATATATATATATTTACGTACAATGTTTCTTTTTTTATTATTTCAATGTATTGGACAATGTTGCTATCTTGTGTGTACCTGATCAAACTAATACAGTATAGCACAGCACTAGCAATCAACTCTCGTGTGCATCGTCTTTCTTGATAACGTGACTGCTACACATAAATGCCATAGAATATTGTACTGTCACACATATAGTTTTTCATTGCATTTTGTGCAAAGGTTACTTCAGTCTCGGTATGTCAGTGTGCTGGAAAAACAAAATATATTTACTAATTACTGGCCCATATTGAAACAGTATTACCAGGGATGTCATCATTGGAAGCCCAGAACATGCTAATAATATGATTTGTACCCCTAAAACCAGCATGGGAGAAGTTTGCCTTGGAGACTTTCTTACAGAAAGAAGAGGTTAAGGTTAGAGTTAAGATTAGTGTTGGATTTTCTGTTCGAAAGCCTTGGGGCTTTCTGTTTCTGAGAGCCTTCAAGGCAAACTTCTCCCATGTCTGGGTTTCTTGGCCAGATCCAATGCTTTTTTCCCATAGGGTTTATGATTTATATAGAAAATAAGGTCAAGGGTTAACACAAGCATCTAAACTCCAAACATGTATGTACATGTATGTAAGTGTACTATACTGCACTATACCCATAAAAGATCCAGTATAATTCCAGCACAATGAAAGTCACACAGTCATTACTGGCAAGCATGTGCGAAACTGTTGCAATGAAAAATGAAAAATCTAGAACTTGAAATGCACAATTCACACATGCTTTTCAAATTCATATTTTACGAGGCAAACTGGAACAAGAAATCGCTTATTTACGGTAATGACCTGCGGAAAGTGCACGAGAGGTGAAGTGATGGTGAGGACTGCAGATACACGGACATGCCTGGGAGCTGTGGGCCACAGAGCAGCTCAACTGGAGAAATGAAATGCCTCGGCTCAGAGAACAGCAGCTTGTTGGGAGAAGGGCAAATGGGAAGGAGGTTTTCTCTACTTTTAAAAAGTTTATTCCGTATGTCAAAACTTCATTATTTGACCGGATAGTATGCAGAGGAAATTTGATTTCTGGTCAATTTATCTAAGGTTCTGTCTCTCTGGAATCTGGCAAAATATAATTTATGTCATGGGTGTTAACATAGCCAGATGCCGCACAAACTCCATAATATATTTACCCCTTCTCAGGCATCGCCATGAAGCACTGGGTACAAATCATGTAATAATATCATTCATGCTTTTCTCACCTCTGGAATGAGTTCAAGCTTGAAGTCAGCTCTGCCAAATTCGTCTCCCATAGCTCCAAGAGTGCAATACAGTTTTGTGTAACTGGTTTATTCCTGACACCCTTGGGGCTCAGTGGTGGGGGGTAGTAATAAGAAACATCTGCCCCAAGCATTGGCCAACAGCCGCTACAGTACTTGTCAAAAAGAGCAAACAAGGTTTCATTTTATTTCACTCAGATCCCCAATCACTTAAGTTGAGATTAGGTTGACTCCTACAGTAGCTTAAAGCTTAGGATGGCAATGCTTCTATAGTTCTACTGACAAAATGTGCAAGAGCAACATGGAAGATGGCTGGCACCTCGTTAATACACATTATTCAATCCACACATGCTTGTCAGCAATAGCTTTTAAGTGGCGGGTGGGGGAAACAAGCTACTGCATGGCAGTTCCCTTGTAAAAGGCGAACAAATTTGGCACACGTGTGTATTGTCCAAAAACTTGGAAAATGAAAGCACCACTGTGGGTAACATGAAGCCCCTGAGGTATAAAGACATATTTTAGCCAGAAAACTGCACAAAACTCAGACCTCCACTACATGAGTTTGGATATAATAAAAGATAATAATGCAGCTGGTAACTGTGTATCAGTGTGTGCTTATTTTTAATCACAGAAAAGTTAGTATCCTAACTTGTTTATACTTATTCATTTCTATTTATGTGGCAAACTCTCTAAACATGTTGAAACATTCACAGAATTATTTGCCATATCATGGCTCTGAATGAATTAAAGGGAATCCATGAGGGATAAAGTACACCTTTTCTTTTGCTTAGGTCATCCATCATTAGCTCACTGAATTGCTGTTACTGAATATTGACATAACTTAAAAAAAAATGAATGCACACAAAATGAATGCACACTCAAAATCCATTAATCATGCAGTACTGTAATAAATTGCTTTTCATAATCATTACAAGCAAAATGTTTTTAATTCATTATTCATAAAAGTTTTAACCAAGCAAATGTGGTATTAATGGTATATTAGTGCTATTATTTGTGAGCATGATGCATGGATGCAAAACTCCTGGGTTCAACATTATTATCAGCTCCTGTTGTTGCGCCCTGTAGCAGCACACTTGATCCCAAAGTGCTTGCAGGAATTCTGCTTTGGTTTATTTACAGAAGCTATTGTTACGGGCAGCTACCTGATTTCGATTTTGAAAGTGTTTGTATTGTATATTCTTGTTTTGGTGTCTTATAATCCCATGTGGGATGGGTCGTGAGACAAGACACGAAAATAAAATTCATTCATTCATTCATTCATTCATTCATTCATACATGCAACACAAAACAAACTGACTTAATCACATCCACCAGTGCAAGAAAAGCTGAGCTCTTATTTGATGCTCATGGTCACTCCACTAGAATGTGTTCATCTCCACTCATTACACAAACTGCTCTCAGAGGAGTTCAATAGTTCACCCGCAACTCTCTACCCCAGTGTTGGTCCACAAACTGCAGCTAAAGACGTTTCCACCGCCAATCCCCCTCCGTATCACATTTTGCCCAATTATAACTCCCATGTAGCGCTCATTTACTGCCGCTCCACTGCTTCCAACCAGCCCAAGCTGCCGTGGAATTTCAAATGACCCTTATCTAGCTTTTCAGCACAGCAGGGGAGGCTGAGACATAATTCATAACATGTTAATGCTTCAGCACCAACTTTAAAAATGTAACATTTTGGCCCAGTGTTGAAATAGGAGACAGCAGCACATTTCCTCTAGTTCAACGTGGCCTTAGTCAGACATTTCACGTCGTTTTGCCTCTCCCGCTTGTCTCCCCCCATGACCTGAATATGCAAGGCTGTCAGGCTGCTGGTTGGTAATAGCAAGAGGAGGCTGCTTTAGGGTGCTGTCACCTGCACTTAGCCTCAAAAACAGCAGTATATTCTTTTGCTGCACAAAATGCAACTTTCATGTCTGAATAGAGAGAGAAATAATTTGCCATTGTGTTGTGGATTAGACCCCTTAAACTAAATACCATGTGGGATAGCACTACTATCCACTAATGGTACTTCTCATTTAATCAAATGGTGATTCCTGATAGCTGGAACATTTGTTCAGCACATGTATAAAAAACAGAGGCTTTTAACACACACAACATAGGGTCAAAGGGTAAAAGGAAGTGAATATTCCAAACAGTGCTCAAACTCAGTTTGCCTGTGGTTGTTAATTGATTGTGCTGAGCACACAGATAACGGGTACGCCATTCCAGTTGCTGTTGTTCTTCACACCCTCCCTTCAGAGTGCTGTATTTTTCCTCGACATGTCTGCTTTACTAGACAGTATACAATGGAGAGAGACCGGACAGATGGGAGGGGAAGTCATGAAACACAGGTCATGAATCTGGTTTGATCTTGAGTGCAAGCGGAGTTGTGTCTGAGATTGGTGATTTTCCACATTGTGGATCATTGTTCTGATTTACAGGTGGAGCCCCTATCAAATCTGGGCGGATTAAAGGAAGGGAGAGACAAAGACTTAGGTGGGTCAACGGAGTGGAAAAAGTGCCAAAGTAACGAACATTTGCTGCTGCTTCCACTAAACCTCCATTGCTCCAAAGCCAGACTATCTCATGTCTTGTTCAGATCAAGCAACCTACAAAAACCGTCATGTGATGTTAAGATATTGGCCTTTGGAAAGCCACAGACTTCGGGCATTTATAGCGAAACTATGAGTTGATAAGATCTTGGTTCTGTGTCATGAGATCAGAAAAAAACCCACAAAGCTTTGTGTATTCACTTGTGGCACTAATAACAAATCCTTTTTCCTATTCAGACAGTTGTGTAGGGAGAGCCTGTAAACAACTGAATCCAGAGCAGCATCCCCGCCCCCATCCCACAACAACAATGGGTTCTGCCAGGCCTTCCTTGTGCGCTGGCACATGGCTTTGGACAAAGGTTTGGCCAACTGAATCTACTGACTCAGAATCACAGAGCATAGATTTCCTTCTAAGCTCTGACCTCATGTTAGACTAACTAGCCATTTTGATTCTTTCACACTTCATTGTTCAGTGTGAAAATACTTCCAGAGTGACAGATTTAAAAGGGAGGTAATGCCAAGCACCGAGTCCTCGGGGACTGCTCACAAAAGGACTTGCGTCTTCTTCTGGATGTGTACGTCACTGACGAGCAACACTGATTGATTTCTGCCAACTAGCGGAACTATACTGCAGATAACAAACTGAAAAGCTGTCACAAAATCTCTCAATATGAACAAAAACCCTGCCATTTATGTGCAGAAAGTTGAGTTCTCCAAGGAATGCTTCCAAATATCCTATCATACTGTGATCATAATTTAATTTTGACGTAATAGACCTTTTTCACAGCAGCCATTTTGACAGGATAAACACAGGTGTTACTAATGATATTAATTAAGGTTCTAATAGAGCCAGGGTCCTGCTATTGTTCAGGCTGGCTCACTGGAAAGACTCTTTGTGTCAACATACTTGGCCAATAAATACGATTCCAGTTTATGTCATTAGTAACACCTGTGTTAAGCCTTTTATTTTATGTCAAAAGGTCAATTGCAAACTTTTGGAAAGGTTCTATCAGCTTTTTACAAGCTCTCGACTCATTTCAGCGTAATCCACCAAGTAATAGCAAAGAAAGGCGGAAGGTCCTGCATAGCATTGTTCTGGTTTAAAAGCCTGTACATAAGTTGTTGTAAAATAACTTCGATTGGGACATCAATATCCTCCACGGTGGCCATTGTTTCGATTCACACTTTGGCGCTTTCTATTGTTGTCATCATGTTTTCCTAATAAGGCACGCCATTGGTGGAGTTCTGCCTAGTAACAGATGCTAACCGCCTTGTATAGCATTCTATTCACGGAGATCAGAAGATCCAGACCCTGAATTGCAAAACTGCTGTGCTGTTCAAGGCAACAAAGACTCATCATTATGCACTGATGTTCTGTAATCACATGGGGACAAATCCATTGTAGAAGAAGAAAGGGTTCTGATTTTTCCACTGCTAGGAGATTGCACTGTAATGCAGCCACAAAACATGTTGTTTTGAATAAGGGGTACAACTTTTTCTGAATCTTGAAAACCTGCCAACTTTCTTTTATTGCTTCTTGATGAAGTTGCTGTCCCCACCAACATATATATAATCAGCAGAACGAAACAAATTTGTGTACATTCTTTGGAGGTGGCTGAAAGGCATTCTGGGAAACGTACTGCACAAAATCACTTACTGGAACAGATGTTGACAAGGCTGGTTGAAGGAAACATCATTATGAAAATGTGCACCATTTTGTTGCAAATTAACTGCTGTAATGAACTGAACATCATAGATTGGCAATATAGCAGGATATTACAGGATGGAATTTAAGTCCTTTGTTGTTTTCTAAACTGGTGAAGAGCTACCTTTCACATGAACTTCCTTTTTCAGTATTTATGAAGATATTGAAACTGAATTATTTGATATATGCTCGGTTGTCAGAGTAACTCTAACCTTGACACCAGTGTTTCAGTATATTTAGCAGTAGGATGGGATGAAAAGGTTATGTTTGATTTGCAAAATGTCCATTTTGCTTCACATTTTGCTGTGCACAACAGTTGTTCTTGCATTCTCATGAGAAAAAAAATGTCATCGCTGATACCTGGTTGTTCTTACTGTATGCATTATCAAAGAGGAAACTATGTAGAATCAACTCCACTGCTCCTCTGACCTTTCTGACAATAGACTGCCCTTACTATGATTGCTTTTCTTCAAAGTCTGGAGACAATTTGGCCAAAATAAATACATGACTTTATGAGAACACCAACCGGCAGTGTCCTCCACCCATTTTTGGTGGTGCTGGGAAAGCCCAGTGTTTATAGTCTGGGTCAGTGCAGCATCAAGGATAATGGATCCGTCTAAGCCGTGAGACTCATAATAACATCATCAACCAAACAATTACAGCACTTCAATACACTACCGGGCCATCTTTGACACGTTGACATGAGATCAGGGTGATGCCCGAGAAGTATAAACTCACAGTGGACAGTTTCTCAAGCGTCTTATAAAAATGTAAATCTGCACTGTTGGCAAGAATACTTGAGACACAAATCCCCTTTTGTGGTAATTTAAATGGTCTTAGAGTTTTGAATAATGTTTACTTAGGGTTATAAAGAAAAAGAAAATAATGTCAATATTGAGTAAGCAAGCCAGCAAAAGTATGAGTCATAGGCAGTGACAGAGGAGGTGCACAGAGTATGTGAATTAAAAACTCATCTGTTAAATCTCCTCTGTCCTAAAAACAAACAAACAAAAAAAAAGACATTCTCTCTGGCTCTTATTAGAGCATACAGCCACAGAGATATTTTTTCACATCTATTGTGTGACTACAGTGGCTTTGACCCTTGGGCACTCCTTACAACTGGATCCTTGTAATCTTGGCAATCTAGAAATTCAAACTTGCTAATGCGGCAATTTGCTCTGGATAAGACTGCCAGCTCAGTGTCTGAAAAGCATTAGGAGGACAAAGTTCCCAGATAGAACACTGCTCTGGTAAATTTCCTAAGCCCCTCTTAAGAAAGCTATTCCAGTATTTGCTTCAAGAGTATCAAAAATAGAAGCATGCACTGTATCTTATATGAGGATTATGTTAAAACTGTTGGTGGTCAATTTATACTGGCTCTAAATGCTTCCTGTCCAGTTAGCTTGTACAAACCTTGAAAACCTATTATTTTCAGGAACTTCTCACATGTGGTTTAAACCTTTTCTCTTCAAAGCAGCTGCAAGTGTAAGCAGGATATTTCTACATTGCTCTGAAAGCATCCTAAAATGGGCATTTGCAAGGAAAGTATGAACACCTCAAAAATGTGCTGAAGGAGAACACTTCAGCAAAGATAAATAGAGATAAATAAATTAAAGATAAATTACTTGAAGTCATTCCTCTCTATCCCTTTCAATATCATAACAAACCGAGAAATGCATTCACTTTCCTCAAAAATGTCGTCATAAGGCATGCTTGACTCATTTCCACACGACGGTGGGGTCTCAACCCACTGTGCAGAATTGAGAAAAACCTCCACAGGATGAGAAGGCGCCAATGTGTGTGCTTGTCGCTATCTAATCACCCTCACCCTGCACCCCCTCCATGACAGCAGAGGAAATGGGGGCAAAGGGAGGGTTTTAACTCAATCAAAACATTTACCCTGTCTTGTACTGATAGCTGCTGTTGTGTATCCCTAGGAGAAAAGCCAAATGCACTGGAAGGACACAGAGCAATGCTGTTTACTTCTGGGGAATCCTGGAAATGATGGGGTATGAATCTGGCGGTCAAACAAGTGTGTTTTCAAAGACTACAAACTCTGGGGCAAATCTACTTCAGGGGACCAAGACTAATTGTTATTCTATTGATTTACTGATCTACTTGTGATGCAAAAAGAAGAAAGAAATAGACTTGATCTGCTCATTTTTTATGTGGAAAGGATTGTTTTTCACTTAGTTACAAAAGACAGGGCTTTATTGAAAGGTTCTTGTACAGACTTTGTATAATATATACATAATTTTAAGCAGTTTGTTGCTGTTGCCACAAACTTATGGTAATGTATACCATTTAATATGATGTAATAAAACAAAATATATTTTCTATTTGGACGACACAAATCTTTCTTACAAATAATTGACTGCATACATTTTGTAGACATGATTATTACCATGATCCTCTAATTCAGCTGCAGAGAACTTTGATCAACAGTAAATGAATATGGAAATGGTTGGGTGGATGGATTGTTTCATTAAATGTGATTTATTGTAGCATAGTGTTTTTTTTTAACCTCTGTGATTTCAAAAGCACACACACCACACACACACACACACGCGCACGCGCCCGCTCGCGCATGCACACACTGCATCACACTGAAACAAAAGGCTGAATTGTCAGCTGAGGATAAGCAGCTGTAGCCACATGACCTAATACTTGTGACTATTGTGACCTTTTTTTTTTTTTTTTTTTTTTTTTTTTGTTGAATTTTATTTTTTGAACAAAAGCTTCAAAGAATTGGATGTTGTCTGGATCAGGATTAAATTAGTGCTGCCCTCTCTGTTCATCTTGCCAACTCAACACTCTTTTAACATGTCAGTCCATGTGTTTGTCAACTGTCAGCTTCTTCGCTAACTGTCCATGTGTTCAACTAACTGCTAACAGATGTCTTTCCTCACTGCCTGCATCACTGAAAAAAGTGCATCAGTGAAATGGTAAGCCAATTACCCAAATGGAATAAACATCAATTTTGAAATTCCAATAAATAATTAAATCATTTAAATAATTGCAATGTTGTTGAAATGTTTTGAATATTTTGACAGTGGTAAACATCACAATCCAAAATATAACAACTGGAATGTTGAATTGCTTTGTGAAACAAAGAAAACCTTTACACTTGCCTTTGCTATTTAATTATAGGCTATACACCAATTTAATGATTAAAAAACAAATGAATAAACAACTATTGAAACATGTCTGTCCTCTAACTGGGTAGCCCAAAGCTCATCAGCAATAATGGATGTATGCTTTCCATACAGCCAGTAACATTGCTCAGCAAAGCTACACAGGAAATACAGGGAATATAGAAACAGTTGTGGAAAGACAGTCTGCTCACAACACCGTTAATATTTAATTCTCTTAAGCATTAGATTTATTCATCAGTGATGGGTGCAGCTGAGTGATGATTTATAATTAAAAAACTTGGGGAGGATAGAGAGAAAGCAAACCCACCACTACATGAGATTTTATAAGTGATGGCTACTTAGCTCTACTTTTCTGTTTTCACTAAAAAACAAGCAGTAAACAGCAGTTTGCAAGGTTTCTTAAAACAACATTTATTTAAACCAGACCATTGCATCAATAAGACGGATCGTCTCAGTTTCAGTATACTCGCCGTCCATACTCACTACATCTGGAGAAGAAGATGTGTCAAACAACTAGAAAACCCCACACGCACTGATTGGATAAACATGCACTGGCCATTGATTGGTAAGGGAACACATCTTGCTATTACATGTACTGACCAATCACAAGCCAACAGGGTAGAAACATAACTCCTCAGTAGTGGATTTTTGTCTCTAACAAGATAGAAAAAAAAATCTTAAAAATAACAATGAGCTTTTAAAAGGTTTCATTTCAAACATATTTTAGATTTATAATTTCCTTCTTTCCCCTCTGTTATGGTTAAAAAATCAGCCTCAGATTGACCCCGCCATTAGTGCTTGCAGGGTCTTTGCTTGTGGCGTATTCAACCTCGCATTTTCACAATTTTAATTCATTATCTCCGGTTGTGCTCTGCGGCATGCCATGTTTGACTAAATGCATTGTGCAGGCAGGACTGATTGCACCTGCACTTGTTTTTGCCCTGCAGCCATGTTAGCTGAGCCGCACAGCTAAATGCTGCCTCATCTTTTAGCAGCGGGGCTACACTGCCTCTTGTTGTGAGGTATCAAATGTCCATCTTATTTGGATTTAATAGCTGGATTTAATCCACAGCAGGGAGGTCCGCAGTGGGGCTGCTTTGGAGGAGAGGCACTCTAGGCAATTGTGTTATTGCTTGATCAACATCATGTACCAGGAAATTAAGCCTCACTCTCCCTAACCTCTACTTAGTGTCTTCCTCTTACGTCTCCCCCAAGCACTCTTGCTGCTCTCGCTCTGTCCCCTCTGTCTCTCTTTCCCTCCCTGCGCCTCCATCTCTCTCTTCACTCTCCACGCCAGAATTTCTCTCACTCTCCCTCTGAGCCGCCTCTGTCCCCCTTTACACCTCATATCCTCCCATCAAGGGCCCCCTCAGGATCACAACATGGACAGGTGCTGATATCTGAGTCTGGGTGCTGCTTGATCTTCACCCTCTCCTCGCAAGGGTTCACCAAGCCTCTCCATTCCTTGGGAAACACCCAGGAGGTTTTCATTTATAGAAAGTGACTCCAAAACCAGCGAGGCACCACAGTGTTTAGTGCTCAAGGGAACTTTCCTGAGCCAATATTCTCCCCTGTGTCACATACTGTCTGTACAAATGGAATCACATTTCATGAGCTTGGCATTATCAGGTTCTGACATTCATTTTTTTGAATCGACACTCAATTACCCACATTTTTCTGATCTTTCATGACTGCTATGTTTTTGAAGAACTTTTTAAAACATGGAGGGTGCATCACAGTTTTTCCAGTTGGGATGTCAAATATTTGATGTTCAATGCCTCAGTGCTGCGTTCAACCCAGATAGAACCTCGTAATTCCAAGGCAACAGTTTGCATCTTACAAATCTGTTACTTCAGATTATACAGAAATGCTGCACAGCATTGGCAGAACTGTTGAGATTACCCAGAGACACAAAGGGGGAACGCTGAGAACAGAAGGTAAAGACTGAACTAGATCTAGACCCTCGGTGTTCTGGGTCGTTGGATCACATACTAATCCAACTGCGGATACAGTTGTCAAAGTTTGCTTCACTGCATCGATTAAACCAGGACAAACAAAGTGCATTTGTATTCATGCTGAGATCTGTCAACTTCTTCACCCCACTGACTGAGCAATCAACAACAAATCTCTTATCTAATAACTTTGGCTCCAGTGCAGTACACCACATTGCACATTGTAGAGAGATGTTGCTGCATTGCCTGAGTAAGTATTCTATTATAGATTTTGATTTGTCTTCCAAAAGAGAAGGGAGAAGATGATTGAATGTCGATTGAATCAATCTGGATGACCGCGTCTGAGTCAGTATCTCAAGACAATGTGTCCCTCCTGATCAAGAATAATCTACACCTAACAACGGTCTTTAGCAGCGGCATGACCGGCATTTGAACAATCTAGCAAACCATGCCAACTCTGTGAGTCTATATCCAGCATGGAGACCGTCCAGCGCATATCAGCCTGAAAGCTGTTTGACAGCTGACAGTCGGGAGTGTGAGGACAGGTGTATCGTAACGGTGGCTTGCACACCGCGGAAAGCGAGAAGGATGAAGTGTGGACATAGCTTTTGAGAGTGCGTAAGAAGAGCTGTGCACATGCATGTATTTTTATTTGCATGTGTGCATATGTACATGTACGTGGTGCGTGCGTCTGCTGAAGCATGTGTCGGTCTCTCTGCAAATGGGTCGGTGTGCATATATGTTTTCTTGAGTCTGCATACTGCAAAAAAACATCCATGCATGCTAGTCATCTAGCCACATGCTGAGTCATAAAATCGTATTTTTCTGCTACATTTTGCCAGTGACGTGGGATTATTCCACTCATTCCCAGTGCAATTTCACCTGCTTCACCAGAATGAGGCAAATCACTCCACTAGTACAAAGAAAATTACATTTGATTCAAAAAAATTAATGAAACATGTTGATTACAATTAGAATCAAGTGAAATTATTTCATCCCACTAGCATATTTTTTTGACCTTTTTAAAGAAAAATAAGTTTTTGACTCACGACTTGAATAAATGACCTGGTTATTTTTTGCAGTGTGTAGAGACGTGTTGTGTGTTTGTGTACTCACGGTTACCCTGCGCCACAACAGCTACACCTCCTGTGTGTCCTTGGCTTGGACACCAGAGGTCCAGGGATTTACCTCAATGCTAAATCTGTCGCCGGGCCTCCGGAAGAGATCACCGGGTCAACTGACACCGACAGTGTCAAAAGATTAGCTGCAATTCTGATGGGATTGATATCGTTTCCAGATCATTTTGTTTGTGTCCAACTCAGGCTGCCAGAAAGTGTTATTTCAATCCCCAGTCGGTTAGATCAACCAGAGTGGAGATTGAAAAAAGCTGTAATTTACACATAGCAGTGGGTATTATGTACTTTTTAGGTGATTTAACTGTCAAAAAGGTTTCTTTTAACCTTTTATCAGCTGCTATATCACACAGAGATACCACTTAACACTTATTACACAAAGGAACTACTTTCCCTGTCATTAGTCCTGTCTGGAATTACATAAAATGCTTAACCACTTCTCAGCACGCTGATTAAACCCTCTTATCTCTGCTCTGTTCATCATATTAATTTCAATCAGTGGCCCTCACTGTGACTTTCTCAAAGGAAATCAGAGACGTCGTCGAAGCTGACACTCGGGGTTCCTGTTTCATTTCTTCCGTCAGGATTTTTCCGAGCAAGAATTTGCATGTCAGCGCCTGGGTGTGTGGCATTTGTCGGAATATCACAGATAAGCCCTTTTTGCGTCGGTGAGTGAATCAAATATCAGCGTTGGAGGCCTTGTCTGTGGTAATTGGGATCTCCAAAAAAAAAAAAATTCACCTGTACTTATCAGTTCTGTATTTGTCTCTTTCTGGTTCTGCTTTCTGTTATTCTTTTTTACTTTCTGTAAAGCACTTTATAGAATTTACAAGTTCACTTTATTAAATAGGTTCAGCTAAAAATGATTATTTTCCTAGAGATGCAAAGAAATTTTAGTTTAACTGGTTGACATGGTTCTAGCAATCTATAATTTATTCTTCTTGCTTCATCAAGACGAACAAGGTTTCCTCAAGTCAAGTCTGTCACTCAGCAAGCCATGTTGGAATATTTAACAACTTGCAAAAATGACTGCATGTGAAACCGAGAAAAAGGGAAGAATCAGCTTGTTTGTGGAGCCAACTAGTCTGACGTCTGCTAACAAGACAGACCGCAGAGAGTAGTTTTCCTATCATACAAGGAAATGTCCATCCAGGTTGCTCACGGCTGAGAGGGCCTCGAGCACTAAACAGCCTTCCTGCAATTGTGAGAAATCACCGCCTTGAAGTGTCTCCACTTTGCTTGTAGTCATAAGGACAGTTATGTGCCTCCACCCAAAGGTAACCCACACTGCTGTGTAGTCTAGCGGTAATTGGAAGGAAAACACATGAGGAAAAATACCTCGGCTGCTATTGTTTCCAAACTGAAAAGAAAAGATTTTTGAATACGGATATGCTAAATTAAAACAATGTCTTGATATTTATACTTTTACTCAGTTGTCATCACATTGTGGAGAAAATGCTTGTGGTTAATTGTTTTCATAAGACCATACTGGTGTTTTTGCATGTTTTAGCCCATTGCACTTACCTTCCATTACTACTATTAACTATTATAACTATTATTACTATTATTATATTACTATTATGTGATAGTTCTAGAGATTATGAACATGCGCTCAGTTTCCCTATTTTTAAACATTCAAACATCCATTTGATAAACTTTACTTCGCTAAAATTTGTCATGGATGTATGAATTATTTAGTTCATAAAGAAACCTCTTCTGCGGGGACTATTTCCTGGTGGAGGCATACATTCTTTTGCATCAATGTTCCAATGTAAAGAGAGACGAATATATTTGTGCTTTTTATCAGATAATTCATAAAAACAAAATTTCGTAATTCAGCATTAGCCAGACAAACTATCGTAACAAAAAAGTCATAACTAAAAACAAAATAAAAATAAAAACTAAAAAACAATGCAAGAAAAAGCCAAATCCACATCATCCTTTCACCATGGCCATGCTACCTTACGCTTCATCTGCTGGACTTGATTTTTCCAACAACATAGCACATGAATGCAATGATGTTTGCCAGTTGATGTTGAAGTTACAGACTTTTCGCATCAGTGCAGGCAATAAACTGATTCACGAGGCAATAATAAAGTCACTTTGACAAAAATAAACCTGTCCAGGATGTTCACTGTGAGTTATTGCTGTGATACTGCAATAACTGTATGGAATAATTTTATTTGAATTTTATTCCCAGAAAGCAGTACCCATCAGCTTCAGTTGTTTTGGAGAAGGTTGCATGTGAGGGACAACCTGTATTTCACCTGAGTAGATATTGAGGTGTTCCTTGTAATAGCAGTTGTATTGCTTCCATATTATGTACTACAAGATTTGTATGCTAAGAGTTAAGCTGTCAATGATAATTAGCTAGACAAGTAGCCAAACGTTACTGTACTGGGATCACATGGCATGAAACAGACAAATATTTTGTTCCATGTCATCGCTGCATGTTCGGACGAGGATGTGACACATTGCCAGCGCGTTGCAGTACCCAGGCGGAGACAATACTGTACAAACATGAATAAAAATTCAAATAAAAACATGGACGCCATTGTTTTAAAAAAACACAGTCTGTCTGAACTGCGTCTTTGTGAACTAATCTGCTGGTTTGAATTGCGTTGTAATGTATTTTCCTCTGCTAGTTCCAACCCAAACAAATCTGCCTTGCGGTCAATCTCCTGCACATCTCTAGATAAGAAAAATCTGTAAACACAGGATGGATTATTTAGAAGAACTCTCTCGTTCTTTGGCCATTTTCTCATAAGTGAGAGCAATTAAGCAACTGATATTGAATTAATGTTGATTACAGGGTGAGAGTGCTGCCGGGCTTTGCATCAGAGGACAGATTTTAAAGAACAAATAAGATTTTACCATTGCCTTTAATCCTCAGACAAGCAATGCTGTTGACTTTAAAGGACATTTGCAATGTAAATAAGCAGACTGTACTGTTTTAACCTGCTTGGACTGCTAGATGGATTTTGTTTACCGCGTCAGAAGAATGCAGATAATGTTAGGCAAGGTGTCACATAAATGTACACAGAGCTGATTTCAAGTACTTGCCAGTGGTTGTCTTTCTGGCTTTTGTAATGCCCTGTGTGGAAAAACCTGATCCATCTGGTATTCCAAGCAGGTTAACACTAAGCTTTCAGAAACACTAAGCTCCAAATAAAAGAATTATTTGTTTTACAGAGGTCTAATACAGATAGGTAGGTCATTTCCTTCAAGTAAACAGACCAAAACAGGACAGGGAACTCACTGGTCATAATAGTCTGAACCACAGCACATAAGCTATATCCTCCTCCCATTCCTTAAGCGCTTTATTCAATCAAAGTCTCCCACAGGAGCTGTCATCCTAAGGTCAGACGGTACCATCTGAAATGCTCTGTCACTGCAGTGGCGTTACTTTAAAACAGTTTATTTACTTTGAGATGATTAATAATTGGGGGGCCGTTTTTCTCAGAGGCAGGAGTCTCTGGAGGAACATTAGATGGTTTACGGTTCACATGCAAATAACTAAAAGTAAATAAATGTTTAGAAGTATAGATTGGGAATGTTGTAATAATGTTCCGTTCTTCCACAGAAGATATTTGAGAAAAATAACTAATGAGTCAACTGTTGACACTATATTGTCCAGCTGAGCTTGTAATGCTGCGTAATGAGTGTGTGTACGTGCCAGTGTTTGCATGTCTGACTTTATTTTCATTTGTGTGTTTACAAATCAAAGAGTTTTGTTCCACCATGTGAAAAAGATTCGTATAAAGAGATAGCACAAATGAAAGCAAATTATGGTCCATTTAAAAACAGAACAGCAGAGCAGCAACAAATGCCTTATGTTTTGCATGATAGATTTTTCGTTTACCATCATTTTTGTATAATTTAAAAAAAAAAATCAATATATATTGTAGTGTTCATGGAAATAAACTCTTGAGTTCTGCATCTGACGCTGTGTTCTTGTCCCACGGTGGGGTTCCAGCACTGCAGCAGGAATGACTCATCATAACAATGACTAACATGACCTGTGAGCCCACTTCAAGTGACAGTTAACTCATGGGAAATAGAATTTGCACTCACGACATGCTGTTGCATTATGGAAAAAGCAATACAGCCCACCCACAATTTCAAGTACTCAGCCACGGGTTTTGATGGGTTTCAGGAATAGTCCAGCCACCCTCACTCAAGCCTCATGCAAGCTCAATGCCCACATGCATCAAGAGAGACTGACCACTTCATTTTGGTCTTTGACATGAGTAATCAAATATGGCATGCTTCAAAAAGATGGATTCATATCCTTAATTGAATTCAGTGTCTTGTGTCATCAGTGGATGTGCGATACTTGTATCGTGACACAAGAAATACTTGTGTCACAATATATTTTTTTTCTTTTTTACATGAGATATTGGGCTTCCTAATTAGTCAGTGGGTTGGAGGACATACTGTAGCTACAGAAAATGAAATATAATTTGTATTCAGAAACATTTAAGATTAAGATAAGTGATATTTTCCTATTTCTAAATCCTCTGATCATAACACTTTCTACAATAGATTTCTATGAGATAGAACATTCAAATCAAGAGGTCAGCTCTTGCCATAATAATAATAATAATAATAATAACAAGATCTTACATCATTCACGTGAGGCAGCTGTCATAATTGTGGTGCTCACAGCAAGAGTCCTGCGACTTCATTTATGTGATTTTTTATGGCACTGTTGAACTGTGCATTACATTATATATCCATTGTGCGCTTTCTGATGTTTATGTGTTGTGAATGTCAATGCAATATTTCATCTGTGTTGAAAGGCATTTTATTGACATGCATGTGGCAATAAAGGAACTTGAAATTGAACTCATCTATGCTGAATACTGTCTAATAAAGCAAAAATGACATAATAAATAAATAACTAAATAAATAATAAAAAAAAAGCCAGGTGTTATTTAACAAAGCTGTGGGGTTCAAACAACACCTTCTCTTGTGTTTGAATGTCACCAGAAATTGATATTTTAAAAGGTGTTACATGGACACATGCAGTGACACTGCTGTGCAAAGGCTGGAATGAGGGATACCCATAAACACTGCAGTATATTGCATCTTCTTCTCAGGGGCAATAAAACGAGGTATGTCTTATTCATGGAACGCCTCATGCATGTTGGCACTGCACATGAAATATGACTGTGGATCAAGATGGAGTTTTGTATTTTTTAAACACATGTCCTTCCATATGTCCTTCCATACATCATGGATTTACAGCTGCAACATGCCATTTAATACAGAATGTGTATGTTTGTATTGTATATTGTACATCATGCAAAATCATGATGTACAAAAATCATAAAGTTATGATATGAATTGTTACGATGCCACCCCCTGCTGAAAGATTATTTCACCACCTGCCACTGGATTTATGTTGTTATTTATTGGATCTAAGATATTTTTGCACAAGAGGGCCAATAAAGAATTGACCTTTAGCATGACCCAGATATACTCTGCAGTGTAATTGTTGATTGTTGAACCATAGGCATATCTTACTCTTGGTCTCAGTGAGGCGTGTGCAGGCTGTGTTCAGGTACTTGCCTGAAATCACCCCATGGTAACCTCGGATTAGACAGCAATGTAGGAAATTTGGTGTCAGAGCCATCGAGCAGCAAAAATTCACAGGGCAATAAATTCTCCCTCATCCCATTACAGTTTCTCATGACATCAACTCTGTTCTTGGCAGCAGAGAAATGCATGTTCATCTAAACTCAGCTCAATACAGAAGACAATGAACCTATTCAGATCTTTTTCTGTAACAAAGAATTGCTATGATAAGGTTTGCAGTAAACTTCCTTGTGTCTGTCACAATGTGTTTCCTGCTGCGATTTGCTGATTTAGTGACAATCTAGAGAACAAACTACCCCAAGAGTGCTAAGTTTGAGAACTGCATTGTGCTGAGTATTGTGGGTTTCACCCTTGTGCTCTTTAATAGTCACTACAACAGTAATGTTGCCAATCTAGGAATTTAAGTTCATTTTACTCATTGTAAATAGCTCTATACAAGAGCATCATTAAATTTATCCACTGTCTAAGCTGTAAATGTACATGTAAACTTCTCATTTCGCCCATGTGTTGATGAGTTTTCATTCAGCCAAGGTTCATATGAACAGCATCCAAATATCAAGCGAAGGCATGCCCAAACACAACAATATCAGCATATTCTCAGCATGATTTTGCACAATCTGCAATGCATGTACAAACCTTTGTTCTTCACAGCTGGTACATGGAATATTTCAGTCACAAGAACCTAGGCTCCAGTCCACTGCAAATGCACATGGCACTCAGTGCTGGTAAAGCTGCACTAGGTAATTCAATATTGAGAAATCATGTAATGCAACTACAGTAAAGTGTACACAGCATGTTCATGTTTACCAACCAGTCTGTGATGGTACTAAAGGGATGAGTGAAGGTAAAGATCTAACACTGGTGAATCCAGCCTACTTGCTTTTGTTCTTTATCAGCCACTGGCATCATCTGTTGTAATATCCTAAAGGGAAGTCATTTTCACCTGCACCACAAGAGGGGCTGTTTGTGTCCAGGGCACAGAATTTAGGAGTGACAGCTTGTTTGTAGCTCATTTTTGTAAATAGGCTAATCGACTATGCTTGTGTGTGCACATTTGTGCAGTAAGGCAGCTGCAGCTTAACATTAGCAGGGGCAACAGTGTAAAAAGAAAGAACATTAATGGAATCAGTTTTACCAAAGAAAAAAAATATCATGGGAAGAATTACAAAAAAGTTGTATTGGCAATGTTAGCAAGCAAGGCTAGCACCTGAAGCTAAGGCCAAACTTGTGCTAACAGAAAAACAAGACATACAAATTCAGTGGTGCAGTGGGTAACAGGGTGGGATGAGTGGAGCAACCCTCCCCCAGGTGCTTCAGGATAATTCAAACACTGTCTCCACGGCCCATCCAGGAGAACAAAAATTTGAAATCTTTCCCCCATTTCCTGCCATTGTTCCCCCCCGCCCCCCTTGACTAGTGAAGCTCGGGGCCAGATCGCGGTGAAAAGGTGGGATGTGAGAGCGCACCCTTTCCTGTCAAACTCTGGAATGCCTGCCAAACACCACAGAGGGGCAAAATGACCCATGACCTGTAAAAACTATGGAAAGAAATTGATTAGTAGCACTCAGCTGGAGAAAGCAATGCTGGAGTACAAAAGCGTCTCAGTTTAGACATTTAGACAGGTTTGATTCATTTACACTTCAGGGAGAACCAGCAACACAACAGAGTAGACAGGAGTGACAAACTGTGCAGATGAATTGATTCATGATTAAGTTTTACTGACAAAAGATTATAATTCTTATCACAAAAATAATAGAAGATGTACTAATAGAAGCGTTTACGTCAAATGTATTTATAAAGTGGTTGGACGAACAAGTTGATCAAAGCTTTATGATGCAACATTGGGCATAGATACAGAAAACAATAACAGAACAAATGTAGTAGGGTATCCATCTTTGGAGAGACAAATCCTTCATTGATCCCATTGCTGTTAGAAAAAGCTTATTCATAGTATGTGGATAGTAGGCCTACTTTGTGGATGGAAGAGGGGAGAAGACATTCTATTCTAGCTATGCTTTTGATGATGTCATTGGTATTTTTTCAACTTAACAGTTCAAAATGTTTTTCCTTCCATCTCAGCTCTGGACGATTTGCTCCTAAATTACAACCTTACTGCTGCTGTCCCTTTGAGGGCATAAACGTGAGGAAGTTCTGGAAGTGTGAACTGGATGACTCGTAAAATGGTGATTTAGGCGAGCCCGAAATGGAAAATTTGAACAGAGCTGAAATACAGAGGCCAAGAGGCCAAGGCACTTGATAGACAAATACACTTTGGCTGTGAAAGCCTTGGGTGTGGTGAGTGAAGATGAGACTGTGTTGTGTCCTAAAGGAGCTACGTGGGAGGGGCAGGAAGGATAAGGTGGAGCTAAGAGCAACCGAGAGAGACTGACACACAGAAAATTGCACACTGTACTTGGGTCAAATGTGCACTGGGACTCAAACCCATGCAGTCATGAATATCTGACACACATACATATAAGTGTTTTTTTTTTAATCATTTGTTATAACCCATTTGGATTGACAGATTTTGGGGGTTTCACTTCCTCAGGACAGCTCTGATAACGGCCATTTGAGATTCTGTGATTGCATAAACTTCAACAACACTTGTTGCATTGTCATATCTTGCAAACCCCACCCAAAAAATGATTGTGCCAATAGATCTGGTCCGCAGAGGCCTGAGCTGTGCAGCAGGAGAGCGCCTCCCCAATCCCCCCTACTCCCCATCCAGCTTTGCAGCAAAGCCTGCTGTGGTCTTCCACTCAGCGGGTCTCTGGGACCTTTCACAACATCTCCTCCCGGGGGGGTGATCATGATATTTACAGTATTCCCAAGTGCACATCACATGGTAGTGGAACGTCGTGTGAAGCGAGATACAGCGAACCAACCCGCCCGCTAAAACAGCGGCTGGTGGGAGGAAATGGGAGGCAGAGGGGGTATTAAACGGAATTAGCAGCCCAAGTGGTGTGCTTGCAGCGGGGAAGGCCTGTGGAAACTTCCTGCATGTGTCGAAAAGAATCTGCCCATGCCCTCCTTTTGGAACGGGACCATGTTGCCCCCGCCCCTCTCTTTTCTCCTTTTTGTTGAACAGTGGCTTCCCCTTGACGTCCCCGCGCTTCTGCCTCGGAAGTCTATGTTTGACAGGGATGAGAGTGGGAGTTTTTTGTCTGCAAGAGGGTCCAGAGTCAGTCACGCATGAGAGAGAGACCCCTGGAAATTCCTCCCTTGTTACTTATGTTTTCCTCCCACGGGAACCATACCCATGTATTCTTCTGAAAGATAGATGTGAGCCTGTATAGTCCAATGAGCATGACACGACCTCGGTTGGGCATTCATTTCCCACACATACCAAAAATGTACAGGAAGTCTTGATTTATGTTCAAGACATTGCTTCTCAAAAAAAGATTGCTCAAGATGCTGCTGTCGCTTATTTGTATTTAACCTCAAGTCTGAATGCGATTATTTCAAAAACCTTCGGGAAAATCTTGATGACGTACTACGTGGCAAGAAGTCGCTGCTTGGCTTCTTTAATGACTTGTTCAAATTAACTTTGAACTTCTAAGAAATAGAAAAGTTTGTGTCCAAGTCCACCAGTTGTCCTATTGTGCAAGCATCTTTCTCTGCTTCCATGTCTCCAGACCAAATTAATAGTGATGAAGTGCTAATATAAAAGGCCATGATGCCTTGTCAAACAATACCATTTACTGGATTTGTGTTGTTGTTACATTTGCATCATGGCATGTGGTCAAGTTTTGCTCCGAGCTTTTAAATGGGTCAGGAGAGCAAAGCAAACACCCTAAGCTCTTGTCTGTTTGCATTTCCTTTGCACCGTGACAACAGCAAACTTGATGCAAAGATGTCGTTTGAAGAATGGAGGCATGGAACATACAAGACGCTGTTATTATGTTCATGATCATTAACTACCGTCCCGCTGCGATGGTGGATTCGGTTTTGGAGAGGAGATGCGAAAATGAGATTGAGGAGGTTAAAAAAGCAAAAGGAAAATGCTTTTTAATAGACTTTTGATCATTTCTGTTCTGCTCCCCCATTTAAAAAAAACGGCAGGGGTGATACTTTCAAGCTGCATGCATCATTTAACCAGTGAGTTATGATCGATGCTGAAGCGCCACCAAGAACCCAGGGAATAGTACTTTGTTTGTGGGTGCATCTTAGGGCTAGGAACTCAGTCCCAGAGCAAAAAGAGGGACTGGTTCCTCCAAA
>OMLF01057008.1:45281-65682 GCA_900302615.1 Holocentrus rufus | reverse complement strand
TTTTGCACGTGCGCGCGCGCGCTGTGTGTATGTGTGTGTAGATGCATATGTGTACATGTGTGTGCTTGTGTGTGTCCACTCCAGCGATCGTGCAGCGATAACCAGGGGTTTGTGTTGTGGAGAAATTAGCCAGACACAGGAAGACTGACATAAGGGGCAGTCTGAGCTATTTCTAGATGACATATTTTCAGAATAGGAAGTTAATTACACTGAGAGGGATAATGATTGCACAGAGCGATGAGGGGTCATACTTAATTACAATGTTTTTTCAAACTTATGAGATAGGGGACCTAAATAGCACCAGCACATTACATATGTGATTAACACCAGAAAAACACCAATCATGCAGGATGGCATTTACAATCAGTGTTTCCTAATCAGAGCTAATGGTTTGTCTGATGTGTAAATGAGAGACTTTCATGGTATAATCCGTCAGAGCTGACAACAGAAAGTTTGTTAAACCTTTGCAAATGTGCTGCTTTTTGTCCAGTTTTGAGACAAAATTACAATTTCATTATCAACTAATATCTATTATACAGATATATAGGTTGTTTGATAAAGAATGAAGTGAATTTACAGATTATTAAAGATGATCTCCTTATTAAACAGTTTAGTACTGAGTACATAAAGTGAACCCTTAAGTAAAGCTTCTCTCCTTCAACTTTGCCAAATATGAATACCATATAAGTTCATTTCAAGATTTTGACGAAGTGATTTTTCTATTTCCATGATCGACCAGATGGAATTGAGTGTTTTATATTGATTCATAATTAAGAACACAAGTTGTGTGCTTTCCGGAGATGTATAACACTCACCATATTATTTGGACTGACAATATAAAGCACAAAAATATGTTAAAATGAGGTTGTGGTTTCATTTGACTGTAAGCGTCTCAGTTTTATTCCAGCTAATGAGCTGAACGTGAGTTACAGTGCGCAGATGTGGCAATATTCATTTGTGTCACAGCTGTATTGTGAACAATGTTATCATCCGTCCATGTGTGCATGTATAACTGGCAGAGGAGGGGAAAAAAGTTTTGCAAATGATCTGCAGTTAGTGATTCCAGATCCTCTTTAAAATGGCGCAGCCCTCTTCATCTGCTGTAGTTGACACAGTTTAATGTCCCCCTATTACCCTTGAAGTCATGAGATCTTAAAATGATAAAACTCATGAATCCCAATCATGAAACGTGACATTGAGTTGAAAAAATGATTAAGAAACAAAGCTGAACACTGAATATCAAATATATTTATATTTAAAAGCACTTTTTTTTTTTACCTGTTTTTATTTTATTTTATTTTATTTTGTTTTGAGCAATGCCATGACAACTTTCTGTACAGTATTATGTTTTTTTTCCTCAAATAAATTGAAAATTTCCACTATTAGCTACAAATTCATGCTTGCATGCAGAATAATGAAGATGCTGGCTTGAACTGATCCTGAGCAGCCCATATTTCCCTAGCCATGGGCTGGGCTGCCAGAATGTTCTGTGTGACCTCTGACCTCTGGAGCTGAGCGTCCCCCAGATGTCTGTGCTTGGCTCGTCTCGTTTCTCACACAGCAGTCAGGAGGCCTAAACCTTGCCCTAAGTATGTGATTTGTGATGCTTGTCAAAACTGCATTATGAACAGTTCCAACAGGCAAATCCTACAGCTGTTATTGTTTTGTTGAGCCATCAGCCGTCACTGTTATGTCAGAGTCGTTTTGTAAGCCAGTGATGATACTTGTCACCATGTGAAATAAAGAAAGGTCTCTTTTAAAACTAGCTGTTGTTGCAAGTGCTGCAGTTGGGTGACAAATATTCAAGACAAAAAATTCTAGACAAACTATGGTTTTCTATTGACTAATTAGGTATAATTTTTTTTATTTTGCATGCTGGTGAACAACTACTAATAGAAGGATGAAAAATAGTAATGATAGTAGCAATTGGAGTAGCAGTTAGCAGGTAACATTTTCTTTGAATGACAGATTTGTAATCATATTTCAGGGGTAAAGTAATTAGGTTATTGTAAACATGCTTCAGATCATATTCGTGTTGAGGCTAAACCAATAAATAAATAAATAATAAACCAATTAATAAATAAACGAATGAATGCAGTGGCTGTGGTCTTCATATCACCATTGTCTTGTACCATTAATGCCAAAATAGCACCTGTTAAATTCTTCCAGCTGTGATATCATTATGTTTTGATGATACAAGTTGTTAAAAATAGAGAGGGATCTTCCCAGAGGAAGAGCGCTCCAAAGTTCCAGAGATCCAAAAGATCTCATAGGAAACCAGAGTCTCCAGCACGATGGAGGAAGGCCCTCTCTTGACTGTCGTCCGTTAATATCGCCACACTCCAATAAAAGGGGCAGCTTCCTCAGATACAAGCAGCTCACCAACAGGTGCATCCACTCTCGCTGAAAACACAGATGTTAACAGGA
Organism: Holocentrus rufus; assembly: GCA_900302615.1. Taxonomy (NCBI): domain Eukaryota; kingdom Metazoa; phylum Chordata; class Actinopteri; order Holocentriformes; family Holocentridae; genus Holocentrus; species Holocentrus rufus. Next base: position 63,255 of record OMLF01057008.1, on the reverse strand, counting down.
AATTATTTGGAACAGAAAATGGGAAAAGTCCTAACCTCTCCATCCCGAAAGGAAACACGACCAAAACAGAGACATGAATCAGTGTATTTCTGGAATAGTCATAACAGTTTTTGACTTTATGTCTATAAATGGTTTAGAAAATGGTTCTGTGTTTCCTACAGTGGAACTTGTAATATTGCCAGTCCATTTTATTCAGACCATTGCAGTGTCAAAATTACACACTGTAACTAGGGACCACCATGACAGCTGACAAAACTGTTGAAAGAGGTGTATTGCTGCACTGTTAGTGGATTAAGAGCACGGTTAATACAAAGAAAGATGGTACAAAGCAACATTTTGTGAGGTATAGGTGCCTGTCAGAGATGTTCCAATTTAAATGAAATATCCCTCAAAGACTTTTAGGAAGACGGTGGTGGTATTTTTCATACAGATGGCACTGTGGTCACAGTAGGCTGGCGTAATGAAGGGAACGTGCTGCCCTGGCTCCGCTGCATAAGCTACAATCTCAAAGTAAATTCGTATCCTCCAAATGCCAAAGGACAGAAAAGATTGATCTCCTGTAGAGTCTGTATTAGTCAGCACCAAAGACAGCATGTTACTGCAGCTGGAAATCCACGTAACTTTTTTTTTATATCTCAAACAACTTGCACAGATAATGTCATACAGTCTAGCCTGTCTCACAGCACAGTATGCATCACTGTGTGCTATCAAAGTAGGGCATGTTATTAAATCCCCAAAAAATAAGTGGATATAATGAAGAGAAGAAACGTTTTACTTAATTTGATGTGAGTGCTTGTAATTTGAACCTATATATTTGAATTTCAGATAATATGTTGAGAGCAGGACCCTCATAAACAAGAATTAAAGCATCAATCAAAGCAGCAGCATTCAAACCAAGATTCCCAATCAAATATTTGGAGTGCTCCAATGCTACCAAGGTATTAGGAGGAGATACCTTAAAGCACCGTAAGGAGAAGGAAGTAACTCAAGACACACTGTAATCCATTCCAGGTAATTAAAGGTGGTATTTCTAGCTCAGCCATATACGTTTAAGAATTCTGCTGCATCTCTCCCTTTGTTAATGCTTAAATAGAAAAAGGTGACGCATGCATTATGAATGAGCAGACTTGTCTTCAACCAGCCATGAGGGGAAAAAAAAGACAAGAGAACAATAGAAATAGAAAGTGTGGAAGTTGAAGTTCTTCCTGTTCGCCTTTGCTCTGCTCCCAAAGCGAGAGGGATGACACCATGCCTCAGGGGCATTAGACTGGGTGTGTCTTCAGTGTTTTTAAAAAAGGGGGAAATGGAAAAGGGGGGCTAAAGACCCTCACTCAGAGCTCAGGAAACTGAGAGAAAGAGAAGGAAATGGTTGAACTTTTTTTTTTTTTCACAAAGCAACATCAGCTCACCAACTTGAGCTTCAGCATGTTTTCCACTTTGAAGACGGGTAAACAAAATGGCATTGTTAATGTGTCTTGCAGACACCATCAGTCAGGGGAGAGACTGAAGAAAGGGAGTGAGTCAATACAGGAAGGAAGTTCTTTATGGTGCCAACTGTCTGCTGACTGGCATCCAAGGCAAGAGACTCTCTGTCAAATTGGGTGTGGAAGAGCCAGCCAGAGAATGAATTTATGTGTAATAATCAAATTGGCCTAATTCTACTTGACAGTATATCTCTCATTTGCCATTCTGGGAACAATAACAGTAACACAACAATCGATCATTCAAAGATTCTTCACAAGAGTGATGTTTTCAAAACTCATTATCTAAATGTAACAGGTCCACCTTAAATCCTGGATCCACCTTAAGAGGGAAATTCGGTTCAATCAGGCACCAGGGGTAAAATCAGCAACAAAAATAAATAAATAAATTAATAAATAAATGGTTTTACTCCTCAAAACAACTGGGAGAAAAAATGGTCTCTACAGTAACCTGCAAATCAACTGGTTCAAGATTTTTTTTTTGTCGATGACTTGACTCTTGGAGTGACCTGCTGTATTCTGCTGAATATTATGCTATAGACAACTTCTACTAAATGCCTGAAAAAAATGAAACTGCACAGACAATAAGAAGGTTATGTCACCGTTTCTGGCACCATTTTCACCAATTTTAAGAAAATAAGACTTCAAGAAGGATAATTAGATGGACATTCCTTGCTCTGATATTCACCATAAAAGTATATGCCCCATCTTGGCTGTGGATGTCTTGGTATAGTATAACCCCAAGCCATTGTACAGTATGAGACATCTTTCAAGGATTTGCTTTCTCAAGAGAATCTGCACTTCATACAAGTCCATCGCTGCAGAGAGGGCAGCAGTTCTTCTCTCCAAAGCCAAGTGCCACAGAATGAAATCCAGATGTTATAGAAAAATTCCCACAGAACAGAAGATTCAGGAGCAAGATAAATTGTACATCCCGGGATAGACATTCACAAGAGGGGAAAACTAAACCACACAGGGACATACTATAAGTAGTGCAGATGTCCTTATGGCTGAGTACCTAAAATTTAATAGAGGGCATTTTCAAGAGTTTACAGTGGAAAGCAAAATGAGAACGGATGCTGTAGTGGACTGATAACTCTTATTTATCAATTCACTTGCAGTACAATGAGGATAGGAAAATGGTTGCATACTATCTTACTATAAAATAGGGAAATAGTGCAATTGAGAACAGGATTATAACTGGTATTATTAGTGAAGTATATCAACATTTACACAGCTAATTATCTTCAAGCCTTTTCTAAATGAACATGGATGTCAGCACCTAAGCCTTGATAGCCAAAACCACAGCTAGTAGTTCCTGTCTGGGAGCAAAGTTACTGAGATGTTTGATGACCTGCCAGCATATGTTGGTTGAACTTTTGTCATGCCTTTTCCTGCAAGGCCTTTGGTTTTAAGGGACAGAGAAACACACTACCTAGCCTGTGAATGGCTCTCGCAGCAATTAGAACAAAGTGGTACTGTGCTGAATTGAATGTAAGGTCTGATTGCTTTTAAGAGAGGAAATGTATCATCTTCAACAATAATTATGGCCTCCATCTACTACCATAGCTGCTTTTGCATGGTGAAGTCTCTGGAAAGAAAACCCCAAACATAGATAAATTATTGTCTGATTTCTAAATTGTAGTGATTAATCTGTATCTGTATCTTAATCTGATTAACTGTAGTAATTAATCACAGAGACATTGATCCAAGGGATTAATTCACTTATGAGAACTGCTAATGAGTATTGACTTGGTTTTATATTGTACCAGCGGGCATTAGCATGTTGTTGAAGGAAAATCTGATTGTTCTCTCTGGGATCCCATATGGATTTTCAGTATTCATGTCTGATCATAAAAAGCTGGGATCAGTGAAACAGCTGGGGATAATATTTCCTAACATGGCAAAAATATTTTTCAGATGCTCTATTTTGGCCTCTGCTTTCTCTTACACTTACACCCCTCCCCCATAATACTTTTGTCACAGTTGTGTATGAGTAATTGCCCACAGAGATTGACTGTCTTATCATGATTTCACAATTACCTAATTTCCAGACATTTTACCAGTCTGTTATCACTGCCACAGTAAGTTAATAAGCAATGATTCTCATATGATCCAAGCTGGAAAGATTCCAATCAATCTCTCTAAAAGGGGCTTTATTATGGATATTCAAATTTTCCAATATAGTATAGGCAAGTAATGAGCAACGTTTAATGAAGACATAGTCATTATTTGAGTGGTTAAACTGAGAGTTATTACATTTTAAAAAGCCAATCCATCGTTTTCAAATAAGCTTCATGGAATGCATCACAGCTGTAGACTGCTTAGTTTTGATTGGCAATTGTCCCTACCCAAACCTCCCATCAGGTTTGCATCACTGAATTGACAGTGCAATCTGAACTAAGCAAGTCCATATTATTTGAATTAATGGTGTTGATTATGACAGCCAATCAGGTTCCATTAAATAATTCAAGAAATATTCTGTTAACTCAAGTATATTTATTTTTTTGCCATCATAAACATATTGTTACGATTATGAGACACTGTACATTTGAAAACACAATTAGGAAAAACAAATAATGTGGCACTTTGAAAATGCTGGCCATACAATAAATTCCCTATGCTGAACAGTCAGAACAAAACAAAGCAAATTTTATTTAAAGTGTGCTATCACCAAGAAAAATCTCAGTCCACTTCATATTGAAAGACAACGGGATAAATATTAAAGTCAAAGCTTAACATACACTCATAACAGATACAAAACATTACAATATGTAAATTATCTATTTACATATTAAATGCATTTGGATTTGACAGCTGTATTATAGAAAACAATGAAACAAAAATAAAGAAGACGAACAGCTCAGTGCACTGCAATATTATGGTTGTTGTTGGACCAGCAATCCATCCTATTGATAAGATAGATAATGGCAATAAACGGGTCAAAAAAGTAGTCATGGCAACAGCCTTTCTTTGTGGACACTGATGAATCAAAAACAACTCCAAAGTTCTTCACGGAGGAGTTATGTGTAATTGTGTGTTAAGGTTTGGTTTGTGTTAAGGTTTTTCAGGCCTCCACAGGTGTGGTATTTCCTGGATGAACAACTTTCAGCTCAGTCTTATCTGGATTAAGAAATAAAAAGTTTCCTGACATTCATTTTTAATGTCAAGAAGACAGGATACAAATATGAGAAGGGTCATCAGTTGTCACAGTTAGATACAGATGTGTGTCGTCAGCATAACAGTGATAATTAGTTCCATATCGATGGATGATATCACCAGGAGGTCACACATATGAGAAAAAAGCAATGGACCAAGGACTGAGCCCTGAGGCACACCAATGCTACCAGGGAAAAATTTTGGACTATACTGTTATGGACTACATGTTGTTTTGTTAGCAAAGTATGACTGAGGCGTTGATATTGATTAACCCTGAATATCAGTAAATGTCTCCAGAAGGTTTACAAGTATGTTGTGATTTACTGTGTCAAACACTGCACTCAAACCCAGCAACAATAGCAGAGTTGTAGAGTGGGTCACCCATTAGGTTGGCAGACAAAGCAACATACAGTATCAGTAATATCTGGGTACTAAATATTCTAAAAATCTTGTAAAACTCTTGCTATTTAAAGAGTTTTACAAGGGAATAAAGGGGAAATTTTCTGTAAGAAGCTGATCAACCTCCTTATATAGTACAATATTGTCCACATGTATGCAATCTCTCAATTCTCTAAGGTCTGTGCAGAGTGGATAATCCTGATTGTAGGGTGACAAATAAGGGTCTATACAGTATATTAAGCAAAATTCTGTGCAAAGCTGAATTCATCCCACAAGGGCCTTGATGTGAGAAGTCGGACTGGATATTTGAAGTTATACAATGCTATGTGGGATTTACATGAGAATGTACTGCACACTAAGGAGTGAGACTGCCTTGTACAAACATTAGCTTCATTAGACCCATTGATCATTGCCATCATTAGGGACATGCAAGATAACAAGCTGTCTTGTTAGTGAAATGTACGGGCTATAGCAGAGACAATCCTCAATCAGAATCAACCAGGCAAGATGAGAGCAGATCAATAAGCATATAGCCTTTAAGATGTAGCTAAAGAGGTTGAAGCTTCAAGTAGAAAGGCAATGACCCAAGCATTCATCAGGCACTTTTAACCATGGGTAGTTTTATGCCACACATCTTTTTCTGCTGACGTACATAAAACCACTGCACAGAGGCTAATGTACACTCGCTACTGATTCATTAGAGAGCAGCCTAGTTAGTAAGGCCTCCAGTGGTCTGACAGTCCACCAGCGGTGCATATAATTAGCAGTCTGGTGGTCATTAAATGTCAGCCACCTTCCACACACTGCAGCAGCAAAGCTCATAGACAGGGCTGAGATGAACACTTTATATCAAACTGCAACAAAAAAATATTACTGTCCTTTATTGTCAAAAATCAAATATAAATTTTGGTTAATGTGGTATTGGCTTCATGCTATATTTTTAGCCTTATATGAATGGATTCCAAATTAGACTTTGACTCTAACAATTTCCCATAATTACAGCTGATCTTAAAAACCAATCACACACCCACTAACACCATGGATGCATCCACAAGTAAGACGACATGTGAACATTTAGAACATGTCAGCTAAACTATTTGTTAAGAGCTTCAACTTAAGAGCTTTCCTGACATTTGGATATTGTGTCAATAATGATGATGAATGTAGGAGGGCAGTTTTAACACATTTCTTTAATGGGATGTTTATTTTCAAGAACATTTTGCTTTATTAACAAACAATGAGATCAGGAACAGTTACTTACAAAAACTGTAAGAAATCTAAATTTCTTCTCATCATGCTGATTGCATTTTGCCTCAAATTCACAGGGGCCCCTGTGAGACATTGGTTGCTGTCTCAATGAAGATTAGCTTTGGCAGGGAAACAAAAAGAGCCAAAGGGCACTAAAAATGCTCAGCTCCAGGTTTGCTCACTCTTGTTCTCTTTCAGATTGTTTCTTTTTCTTTTTTTTTTCCCTCAAACAATCCCCTGCTGTGCAGAGATAACAGTGACAGAGCTCATTCTGGGGGACATCAGTGTCAGAGAGGAGAGGCTGGAGAGGAGAAATCAGAGAAATCAGGGTTGCAAAATAAATCCGCCAAATAATTTTGAACTCTCAGCTCTATTTTGTATAATAGTATATTTGTTAAATGGTTTGTTGAAATGGTCATCTAAGTATTTGTCACATATAACAAGAAGCTCAAAAATACATTCTTATATTCCCATCTTAATCCAGTCATAATATTACCCCAATATTTTCATTTTGTTCCAATAAAATTTTCTTTTGAAGAATCATGTCTGATTGGAATCAAAAAACAATGAAGACTGCTAAGAGTAAACGGTGCATGTTGAATGGTGCATTGTGGGAAAAGCCAGTAGAACTGAATGAGATAATTTATGTGGCTGACATGCTTTATGACCATGGACCGTTGGTCAAGACTAGAGTTACATAAGAACAACTATTTCTACATTGAGCCCTTCAGTGATGAGACCAGACAGGAGAGGGGAGTCAGAGATTGTGAAATGAACTGTGTAGCCAGGCCAATGGCTCGCATCACCTAGTCTTTTGGGAACCAAATCTTTGGAAAGGAGAGAATTACACAGTAGGTGCATGCATTTATCTTTTTCATTTTGCTCAACCACCGTCAACTCCCTATAGAGATCATGTTGAGCGTAGTTCCTCTCATCCCTGACTCATAAATGGATTATGCTCTTGGTACTTGCTGTCCTGTTCAAGATTAGGCATACACTTCCAACATTCAATCATTAGGGAGTCATGTCATTTCCCAGAGATCTCATTTTGAAAAACCACCGCATGTCATGCTACAGGAAATTCACAGAGACATTATACATTGTGGTTCAATGATACATTTATATATGGTTCCAGAGAATGAATATCTTACTGAAATGCACATTTTTGTACAAACTTTCATGTTTGTTAGTGTGCCAATCATGCAGCAGTACTGTCCACCATTGTCTGGAAGAGCATGTTTTCACATAGGCCCCATAGGCCCAGCTCATATAAAGTAGTATTATCAGTATGGAATGGCAGCACTGGCAGGTAATTAAAACACGCATATCTATCCAGGATGCAGCTATCGTGACTCAACAGAGAATTGTTTTATGCTCTAAGCATGAACAATGTGGCTTAACAAAGCAAATAAGTATGAACTTGGACCATAATTACCCTTTTGTTTTTTGAAAACTGATCCACAAACTAAATGTTCATTCATCACAGGCTTTTGCATGATACATTTTCTCAAAAAAATATACAACTGGTTTATTATGCCTTCCTGCCAGTTTATCCTGGAATAAGACTTCTTCATAAACCTCAATGTGTGTCCAGGCCTCAAAGCAAAAATGCTTTGAAATAAGGGTAGGCTGTGTCAGTTCAAATAACAGGAAATTCGGCGAGATCAAAACTGAATGTTGTTGAAAATACAGAATAAGCAGTGGTGTGGCAAGCTGGAATCTTACAAAAAAATATTTCTGTGTGTTGGGCAGTTTCCAGTGCCTGAGGATGGTATAGATGACTCACCAGAAAACACACAGTCAATGAGCAGAAACAGACACAGTCGTGGTGAAAAAGATCATGCACCTGTTCCATAGATTGAGGTTATGACTATTTATATACATATATAACACATTTCAACTTATTACATAATAAGATTAGTGCTCTATACTGTATGACAGTGTATTGTAGCTTTACCATTAAAGGGTCAACTGTTATCCTATCTTCCAGATGGCCACACTGCTGCAGATAGACACAGCCTCATGACCTCCCAGTGGAACCCCTAACAAAATTATTTGGCTCAATGAAACTGACATTTGAAACTTTGCCTCAGTCTCACATTATCCCAACTGGAGATAACAAAAAAGGCCTGAGTCTGCACGTACATGTAATCATCTGTGCACAGCCCCCAATTTACAATTTAGCCCCATCATTGTTGCTGGAAGGACTGAGGTATTTTTATTAATTTCAAAGCCAAACACTGTGTGTCTGGCTATCGGTCTGCAGATAAACCGGGGCTGGCTTGTCCTCAAAGGGTTGTTTAATTTTCAAGCAATTTTATTTAAGATTTAAGCACCGGTGCATATCGCTGAAAAAGAAAATTGCAAGGCAGATGTGTTAAGATTGTACATCAAGGTCTAAAACAAGGTTAATGCTGTCAAACCCTCAGCTCTCCTTTTCTGACCCTTATCTCACTTCATACAGGTGTCAGACCGCAAACATGGCAACCCAAACACATCATCGCAGCGGGGAGCCTGCTTCCTTTTATTTGCACAGCTGAAGCCCTGGTTGAAAAGTATGGTGATGCACTTATGTTACCAAAGAGACGAGGGACCTCTGCAGCTGTCTGCCATGAGAAAATGAGGCAAAAGCAAACATATGTGGCCTTGGCTTGACCTATTATGGTTTCACTCATTCACTGCTGTCACAGGACTGTATCTCTTACAGAGTGCTGTGGGCTGTTTGGCTTGCACACTCAGTCCATGATGCCCACTCATAACATTTCCCATGACTCAAAAGTCACCTCTCTCAGGGCAAGTAGGTATATTTTGATTTTCAGCCGAACCAGGCCAGGAACTTAAATAAAGTAAGACTGCGAATCAGGCGTATCAGTTGATCAAAGCACGATTTTTATAAGGATCAAATGTGATTTCAGTTTTCCTTTGGTGATTTTCACAGATATTTACAGTAAAAGGACCAAATGATTCCTGGAGATTTAGATGTTGGATAGAAAGCAACTAATTCGTGGCACAACTCGAATCAAATTCAGTCCTCAATAATAAACAGATTTGAGAAAGTGATTTATTGGAGAATGATATATATATATACTATTTTTTCAGATCATCCAAACACACACACATACACTCACACAAAAGAGGAAATCAGCCAGCATTTGTCACATGGGTGGCTGGAAAGAAGTGGAACATGGAAAACAAATCAATATAACAAAAAACATCCTCTTCATCAAAGTTAAATTCACATAAAGGGAAGTCTGTGAACCATCTAACCACAATAGACTGAAAAGACAGAGCGAAACCAAGTCTCCTCACCGAGCAGTTCTTGTGACATACATTGGACCCAGCACAGCATGAAAAACAGCTGCTCTGCATTTGTACCCCAAGCCAAATAAATATTGAAACACATTCCAACAAGGCAAAAAAAAAAAGAAAAAAAAGAGCAACACTGGTGCTCCATCCATGCATGGGCGAGTGTTTGCTTGTATGTCATTCAGTCAGCTGTAACAGGCTAAAACGGCGAGTCTGGGGTCATAAATCAATTTGGTGTTCTTTGAAGCTTTGAAGCTATCAACAGCCATCTTTGATCCACCCTGTCTGCAACACATATGTCCCATTTCCTTTTGTTCACAGCAGAGCATAATCCCCCTCTCTTTTAAATAAGATCCTGAAAATCAGTACTAATGAAAGTTGGAACCATATTACTGGATGCTGCTTGTACATTTCAATTGTAGCAGACTTTAAGTCATATAGTATAGGCTGTTCAGAATTATTCTTGATCATACTTTGAACCTTAAATGAAAACATTAAAGCAAATATTTGGTAATTGGCCAAATGCTCTAAAATTTGAGCGGATTGGAGTCGTGTCACTCTCCACACCAGAGAGTGAGATCACTGTGGTGTTTATGTTCACACAAACTGTAAAGGTTGTCGTGATCACAGCCACTAATCACATTATTGTTCTTTCTTCACCTTTATTTATCCAGGGAAGCTCATCTGGGCATGCAGGCTTTTTTTCCAGCAGCATCCTTCCTCATACGTACACGGTGGTCACAGTCCAGCCTGATAGTTTCCCAGAACAACCACACTCTTCCCTGCAATTATGAATCCCATTTGAGTTTTGGGGAAGATGCACCCACTTGGTTAAGTTTAGGGTTGTGGTTATGGTTATGGATGAGAGCTTATATTAAGGCTGATTTCGCAAATGAGCAATTGGCCAACAAATTTTCTGACCAATCACAGCACCTGTGGGCGTATCTTGCCCAGAACTTCAGTGGGATTCATAATAACGTCCATCATCTCTGTAGCAAAGTATCAAGCACTTTGAGTTCATCCAGCTTTGTGAAACTCCTTACAGGTAGGAATCCCCACGCCCTGTCAGCATGCTTCCTGTATTTGTGCTCAGCAGAGCCAAGGCTTCTCACTTCCTCTGGTCCCGCCCACCTCACTATCTTTGAGACATGACCTCAGATTCCAGCATCTTGACCTTGCACCCTTATCACACTGAACCAGGAAGCAGACACTCAAGCATGTTAGACTCCACAAGCAAAACCTTGCACAATTACCGTGGTAGCTCTCATCCATGCCTTTATTATCTTAATTTGCTGTGCAATTAGGGCAAAAACATACTGTTTAGGAATTACATTTTGGCAAGATGTCATTATCGAGGCCTTGACACCAAGCTTTGGGTAAAAATTGCATTTCCCCCCCCCCAGAATATTGTGCTCAGTAGATGCCATCATTATGCCACTCCTTCAAAACCCCTGCAACAGCGCATTTGTTATGTTTTGAAAGTACACATTATATGCTTCCACTATGATTTTGTTGTCTGGTTTTCCTCCACTTGACAAGGTGCTTTCAAAGGGACATGATCTTAATGTCCTTTCAAAATAATGGAGATGTTATTAAGAATTAGTCACAATGCACATTTCTGAAATCATTTGCTGTCTGCTCTATCACATGCATCAAAATGAGGTTGAATACATTCAAAGTTCACTTGAAGCTTTTTATTGTTGCAGAACAAAGACTAAGCTTTCTTTTGGTAACCTCAGCCTGGATAATTGTTTTTGAATACGTTTTCCTTGGCGTGAGACAAAAATGTCTTGCAGCGTTGAGGCTACGTACTGCATGTTAGGAAGTTGCGCTGTGATAAAAGACCAGTCAAAAATATTTTATGGATTATTTTTAATTTAGCAATGAGGTGCCTTAATGAAAGCATGCCAGATGGAAGAAAAAATCAGTCAAGTCAATTTGATATGGTCCAGTGAAAGTCTTTCCCCCCCAGAAAAAAAAATGGCACATGGCCAAAATTAATTAAGGGCCCTGCCTGAATCTTTGGAGATGGTGTTTTGATACATCTTAAAATATTCACATCTTACATTTTAGTTTATACTTTGTTTATTGAGCTCATGCCTGTCAGAAGCCCTGTGCAATCTTAGTGACACTGACGCAGGAGCATAATGACGGCAGCACACATGGACACACAAGATTTCGTGACAGAATGAGAACTAAATGTGCCTGTCTATTTTCACAGGCATAGATGAGCAGTGCTTATAGTTGAACGTGTAAGTTTAGTTTCCATGAGGAGACCCTTGCTCTCTCTCCTCACCTCTCCTCGCCTGCTACAAAAATAAAAATTAGGAAGTGAGATGATATTTGAGACCAGCAGGCTCTCGGGGTATCCATGTCTAACCCCTTTTCAACCCCAGGCTATTTCCGAACCCATTTACGCCAAGCAGGGCTATTTTGGGACGGCTGGGAGAAGTTGTGAGTGTGTGTGTGTGTGTGTGTGTATTCTGAGAAACACTGTTGAAATGCTGAGATGTACATGTGATATACATCAACCCATGTCTCTAGATACTGAAACTACCCCCATACACACTAAAAAGAGGATAATCTATGAATTATGAGTCACAACAATCATCTCCACCTATAATTACAGGAAGTTCCACTAAGATGTTAATTATCTTCATCATCGCTGAGTGAACTCCCAGGAGGACAATATAATAGTAAAAACATATCTAGAGGGACAGCAGATAACTTCATAATATATTAACTTCTTGAAGGCAAATTAAGTTGTTACAAAATCAGAACACAAAGTAATGTTACAACACACCAAAACATGTCTGACTTTATATGTCCAACACAAGTTGACTCTCCTGCAATGAAAAATGCAGTCAAGAATGGTAATAACGTGACAGAAGTGCCCTAAAAGGCACTCAAGCATGCTTTGAATTCAACTTTTTCTCACCAGCAGAAGAAGATTTTTGTACATGATTGGAAACCCCTGAGAAATTCGAAAAAGAATACACGACATGTAGCGGCTAAAGTCAAGCTTTCATGCTAACAGCGTGCTGTTAAAGAAATACTGTGGAGTACTGCCTGGCATCGTGCCTGTGTAACAGATATCCTTCTCTCACCGGCCGGTTGCATTCACTGTCTACCCTGGTGGGGGCTCGTGTTACGAAAGCTTGGCAGTGCTGCGGCATGTGAAAAATGTCCCCCATCATGGGATGGCAGGGGAAAAGTGGAACAATAGGGCATGCTAATGTTTCCTGGTGTTTGCTGCTCTGTTATAGTAATAGCTGGCCTAGTCTTCATACTACCACATTCCATCCATACATCAACAGTTCTTGGTCAATGCCAAACAACTGCAGGATTTCACAACTGCATGTGTTTTACTGTATGACAAAGAGCGGTTTATGGGTAAAGTCGACAGATTACTGTAACTGTGTCATTTTTGCTTTTCAGGGGAAATCGCCTGCCACAAGTTCTCAACAATCTTCTGAAATCAAGTCTTCGATGATGATCATCATCATCCGGAAGTCTTTAGAGAGGCTCACAAAGAGGGCTTGATAACTTCTCTTAAAGCTGTGAGACACCTGACGATGTTCTGGCGCGAAATAGCCCGACAACAATCCTGGCAACAGCAACTGATGTGAGAAACACAGAAAAAAAAAGAATAGAATTTCATGGAACATTGCCCTTGATTGCCTTTGTGTCTGTGTGTTGGGATATTTTATCCACAAGTCATAATTAAAGACTGAGTTGTACTCTGAACTCTGTAAATTCTCTACACAATCAGTTCAAGTCTCATGATGACTCACCCTCAGTTTATTAGTGTACATGTTGTTAGCTAGGGGATTTCACCACGTTGTGCCAAGTATGGTCCATTGTATGAGTTCTTTGGCTGTAGTCAAGACAACAGCGGATGGGAAGGAGATATGTTGACATGATTCCCATAGCAGGGGGTCGTAGCAAACAGAATCACGTGACAAGCAGAGGAATTCCTGACAAGCTAACCTGACAGAAGCAGTTTCCTGAGCAACTCATGTTTTGCCTGCAAAACTGAGCGCCAGAGAGATTCTGCAGTTGGGCAAGCGCACGGTTCACATAAGGTATGAGAGTGTGCTTGTCGTCCACTTTCCCCCATAGGCCAGTGCTAATCCTGCTAGGCGTTTTATGATCTAGCAAGTGCGTCAATCTGTTTCCATTCCAAAGGTATTCTCCAGGCACTTTGACTTACAGTCTTATTCCAAAGAGCTCCTTGGTCCCAAGCCAGGAAGCCAAGGCCTCTTCCAGGGCTGGGATACAGAGGTATCACTGTGCATACTTCAAACTCTTTACAAGTTCATCCTGTAGTATTTCAGAGGCAACTGAATGTGATCCAACTCATATCCATTTATTGTGAACAGGATTAACAGGGAGGTGACCATTCTCACTAGCTATACACTGCCTGAACTGTGAATATTTAAAGGTGAATGAAGCTCATTTCTTTTTCTATGAAATCCAAGATATCACCGTGCCTGAAACTCCACTGGAGAAAGTGTGCTGAAAGTTTAGATGATACTTGTTGACATGTTCAAACTAATTGACTTTTGTGGGCAAAGGGACAACATGTTGAAACTGTTTGTTGGGCTGAGGGGGGCAAACAGTTATTTCCAAATCCTAACTAATGTCAATTTCACAACACTGAGAAAAGTGAAATCTTTTTATTAGAAGCTTGAATGTCCCAATATATGCTTGTATTGCTTGAATTGTATCATTCAAATGTTTGATTCTAAATGATTAAGAAATTGATATGTGCTCGTAAAGATTATTAAAATGTAAATGTAATTCAAATTTAAATAATTGTAACATTATATTATATAGGTTAACATGTATCAAGAATATTCCACTGACTGGTTAAATATTACTACTAGTGTTTTTTACTATTCGTGTGACAAACCCAAAACAAAACTTAAACAACAGTGACCTCTAGTGGTTTGACTTCCTCAGTGATAGATGACTCACAGTATCATTTACTCCAATTCATACCTCATACACAATAGTCCCATTGTCTAGGAGAACCCAATCAATATTTGTTCTCTCTCATTGACAGTTCTCTGTCAAAGCTGGGAAACAAATACCTGAAACCTTCAACTTCTCATTGTGTCATGCTGTTATCAGAGGACTGGACAGGGAGGACAATATTTTCTATGGAGCAGCCAAACAGGATTTTCTGTGGCGACAGCATGATTTCCTGTTTTGAAATAGTAACACGTCATAAATAAATACATAAATATCTAAATAAATACTAAAAAATTAAAAGTCATTTGCGTATAAATTGCAATAAATCACTTTTTTATCTGTTGACTCAATTCACATTTTTATCTCCTTGCAGGTAGATTTTCTAAGAAAAAAATTCAACAAACAATAAACGTAGCACAAAAAGGCAACTTTAATAAATGTTGCTGGCAAGTTACATTTGAACTGTAGACAAAAATTAAAAACCAGAAAATCAACCCGTTCCCAATAATAACACAAAAATTTTAACTTTTGTATCAAATAGAACTCAAATATCAAATAGTCTTATTAGAAAAACAGTTGTTCTCTACTCATGTCTTTGATGTGAAGAGGGCTTACTCTCTGCCTGTAGAAGAAGATAAAGGATATAGTTATTTCTTACAGCATAACTACAGTTTACAAACTACCTTTGCATTTATAGAGACTACCATTACAATGATAAAATATTGAAAACCTATGAATAATTTAAAAAGTACTGATTGAGATGTTACTCTCACTCTGCTCGGAGATTCAGCTTTTCCTATTACCTGATGACACCACGGTGCCAAAACTCTCTCTGAGCTGTGGAAAGGTAAGGAGAACCTCAGGGGCTCGAAGAACTTCAAGAAACTGAGAGCAAGACGCTTCATCCTTATGGATGAGTATATCCAGCAGGCCAGTAACAGCATCTTCCCGGTGCAGTGCCTCCTTCAGTCGTTGATACTCTCTATCTGTGATGATTCCTTTGCCCACCACACGCTGCAAGATGATGGAGTCATCTGTTCTCAGACAGTCAATGAGTTCCACCTTGTGCTTTTTGATCATTTCCACAGAAGGGCCCTAGAAAACAGAGTGGTGCTCTAAGTTTTTCTGTATCAAACTTCAAAAATAATAATTAAGAATCGTCGTCATGTGAAGACTGTGTCTACCTGAGCAGAAGGCCTCTCCTCCTCTCTAGGCCTTGCTGGAATTTCAAGAAAGAACTTTGAATGAATGAATGAACTGATGAACATACACATACACTACACACACTGTACATACAACATCTAACAGATGACTCGTAAACACACTGTAAACAGTGAGCAGATTACCTGCAGGTGCTTGTGAGGTGGTTATTGACAAATCCACACTATCCGATGTTGTGAGGCCTGATATTTTGTCCGCACATATTATGCTGTTGCCGCGTGCAGTGTAGTCTGCTTGGTGAACTTGTCCAACTGGAATCCCAGAAAACAACGGTGCTCATTTCAAATGTAGCAATGTCACATATGAATACAAAAATGCTGTGTGGGTACTTTTCAGCGACTGAAGCATATATAAATAAAAATCATGGCATAGATTTGTTTACAGTTGTAATTTCTTTAAAGACTAGGGTAAAACAGATTTATTTTTTCCATTTATCAGTAATGACTGTTGATTTTGCAATTTACAAAATCCATTATTTTATGTCTAACCAATTTTTTGCTGTTTTTGAAGATCTTTCTTTCAAGACAAATTGTAAGTCTGAATCACTTGAAGGCAAAAACTATGATATTGTAGCAAATTCAAGAAAAATCAATGGCATTTTGGCATAGCATTTCAAGCATTAACATTACACAGGACTAAGTAATGTTAGTTGATGAATGTTTTTGCCTTGAGAATACAAAATCATGATAAAATCACTAAACAATCGTGATCTTATTCAGTGTTGTTGCCTGCTTGCTATTTGGCTATCAGAAACTCCTGAATAAACCAATAGTCCCTATAACTCTACTCACCAGACTGACCGCATCCTCCACTGCTCACTCTATTGTTAATTGTCACAGAGAAGGATTTTGCTTTTGAATCTTTTATTTCTCGAGCAACAATAACACTGTTACCATCAGCAAACACTTTTGGCCTGTGCGCCCCTGTAAAAGATAATAAAAAAAAAACAAAAAAAAACAAACAAACATATTTTCTTCACAAATATCAAAATAAATAAATAAATAAATAAATAATACATAAGAAAATCTGGTACTGTAAAACAAAGCAAATGCTGGCATCTCTGGTTCCATTGAGGCCTGCTGCTTGTTAAAGCTCACTCAGGAAAATCACAGAGTAAATAGAACTACAGAAAGTCTCTACCTGGAGTGCTGAAGAAGTGTTGCAGTTGTTGGTAATGTGCCTGATGCTCCTTCAGAACTTCACAGAAACGCTGACAGGCATCGTCTCCTTTTGCAATGATTATCCTCAAAAGGACCCTCATCTTCTCTTCTGCATTACTTTGGTTCTTTATCTCTTTGAATTGATTCATAGTCAAAATATCCCCACATTGTTCAATGATGTAATCAGGTTTACTTGAGAGCCATGTGCAGAGGTTGTCCTGCATTGACTTCAGAGTATCCATGATCTGCCATGAAAGACAAAATATTGCACATTGTACTCAAAAAGTATGTATGGCTCAGAATTTAATGATATTGTTTCACTGTAAAATGGACTAATTAGCATAGTGTGTACGTGAGCATAGGGCTTAACAAATTCATCTGGAATGGGTAAAGCTTACTTTCGGTTTCGTTTTGATTTTGATTTGCCACGTACATTTCTGCATAAATAAGTGAGAAAACTTTTACTTCCAGTGAAATATCCATATATTGTCTCTGCCAAGTAGCCTACAAAATGATGATTTGTGTATCTGCTGTGCTGTATCAGAGGAAATGTCATGTACTGTTCAGGCTCACATTTCGAAGAAAACCACAACGGGTTTAACCGAATGTAAAAAAAACGAGGAAGTTTTCATCTGTTTAAGTGCAGTGGTAAAAGTGTTCAAGTAGGCACGCAAAATGTTTAGTCAATATTGTAACAAAATCTGTATTTTGCCACATGCTGTGCAAATGACAGAAACCATGAATCATGTCAGTTTATCGTCAGTAATCTGCTTTTAAAAGTTGAAAGAACAGGACAGACATTGTACATTATCTTGAGATTTTGAAATGGCAGCGTTACAAACAAAAAAATAAATCACAAGCTAAAGAAAAAAAATTTTTCCGTCTCCTTGGTTGTGACAGCCTATTCTTGTTCCACCATATCCATATCTTTTACAAGAGAAACTTACTTTCTTATCGTCAAGTGCGAGGTGTGGCTGCTCGTGAGTTGGCGGTGTGTGTGTGTGTGTGTGTGTACCTGGTAGT